>ML422037.1:86260-158816 GCA_005239525.1 Nicotiana knightiana | reverse complement strand
GTTTATTTCCAGCAGATCCTGCCACTTCTCAGGCGGGAAGGGGAGCCCAGACCCCTACTGCCCAAGCCGCAGGACCGACAACAACATTACATCACACTCCGGGTACACTGCCCATGGGTGGTATCTAGCCTGTAGTAGCAGCACCGGAGCCCAGACCAGCTGCGGATGGCAATCAGCAGAAGATGTTAGACAAATGGACTCGATTGCACCCTACAGTCTTCGGGGGTGAGCGAGGTGAGGATGCCCAGGACTTCATTGATAGGTGCAGGGATAGACTGCACAACATGGGGATCCTAGCGTCCCATGGAGTGGATTTCACCACATTCCAGTTAGAGGGCAGAGCTCACAGGTGGTGGCAGTCTTATATTCTCAGTAGGCCAGCAGATTCTCCTACTATCACGTGGGAGCAGTTCACACAGATATTCTTGGACAGATATATTCCACCCTCTGATAGGGAAGAGTTGCGCGATCAGTTTGAGCGGTTAGAGTAGGGGCAGATGTCCGTGACAGATTATGAGGCCAGATTTTCAGAGTTGTCACGCAATACACTTATGATATTACCCACGATGCTGAGAGAGTTGTCACGACCGGTCATTTTGCACTATCGGACCCGGTTCCCATAAATGAAACTTCCCATAGTGGCTTTTTATGATTGATGACTTGCGGGGACTGGTGGTCCGGGATTCGGAGGTGTTTGGAGTGCTATAGGAACAAATGGTTCCTTAAGGTTGGCCTTTAAGGCCAAGTTTGACTTCGGTCAACATTTTGGGCAAATGACCTCGGAATCGAGTTTCGTCGGGTCCGGTAGCTTCGTGTGATGATTTTGGACCTGGAAGTATGCTCGGAATGGGTTTCTGATGACCCGGGAGCGTTTCGGCGCCCAATATTGAAATAAGAAGTTCCTTAAGTTCCTATTGTGGTTTTGGACGTGTTTTTGTGTTATCGAGGTCCGAACGAAATTCCAAGATCGGGGATAGTTATGTTATGTCATTTATGACTTGCCTGCAAAATTTAGTGTCATTCTGAGTTGTATAGGTCTGTCCGGCACGTTGTTAGCGAAGTGTAGAAAACTTAAAGTTCCTAAGTTTAGTTCTTGGGTTTTTGAGGTGTGATTTTGAGTTTTAGCATTATTTTGGGTGTTCCGAAGGCTCGAGCGAGTCCGTTTTATGATTTGGGACTTGTTGGTATATTTGAACAAGGGCTCGAATGGGCCCAGGGGCCTCCCAGGAACCCAACGGGGCTAAAAACCAGCTAAAATAGTTGTTGGTGCACCTAATTTGGTGTGACCGCAGGTGCGGTTGCCCAATCACAGGTGCGGGACCTCTCCTGCAGTCCCAAGCATCGCAGGTGCGACCTCAAGTGAGGTCCCCCTTTCTCGCAGGTGCGGACAAAAGTCCGCAGGAGCAGAACTGCTGGTGCGGCCATCCCTCCGCAGGTGCGAACCCAGCCCTTCCCGTCCATTTTCGCAGGTGCGAGCCCCAGCTCGCAGGCGCGAGACCGCAGGTACGGTCCCCGAGCCGCAAGTGCGGAATCCCTGTAGGCCAGGCAGTATATATTCTTTGAAACTCGACATTTCACCCCATTCATTCATTTTCCTCCACCATTAGAGTCTTGTGAGCTTGGGGAAAGCACACCACGACCTAGCTACTGTCAAGGTGAGTTAATTCCACTTCAACACTAGTTTAATTCATGATCTTCTAGCTAAATTAACTACTAAATCATTGAAAAGTCAAGAATTGGGTAATAACTTAGGGTTCTTAAGAAATTGGTAAATTACCCATTTATTGCTATAAATTCAAGTAGAAATCATATATTAACGATCCTTAGGCTTCGGGTGAGCGATTCCTCCGTAAGTTTTCGGAATTCGAGCGTGCGGTCCCGGGGTTGGATTTTGGGAATTCTTCAAGAATGTTGAATTATTGAATAAATAGGATAATTTCCCTACTTTGTTCATGCATTGATTTCATTGTACCATATTTGGCTAGTTGCGAGTCCTCGGGTGTAGAGTTCGGAGTTCGGGCGCATCCTTGGTCCGCGGGGTAGATTCAACACGAGGTGAGTCTCCTTTCTAAGCTTGTAAGAAAGGAATTGTCCCCATAGGTGTTATATGTGTTGTGTGTAATTGTTTCGGGGGATACGTGCGTACTAAGTGACGAGAGTCCATATGTAGCGATTATCATGCTATGTCGGGTAGTTTTAGGGCTCACAAGCACATCTCTATGTGCCTTATATGTATCTTTGGGTGTTCTTTGAGCTGCTTATTTCTTTGGAATTGATATGGAAATGTGGAAAGTTGCACTTGAACTCCCAGTTGATTAATCCCTGTTACAGGTATAGCCCCTACTGAGTTATTGATATTTTGGTATATATATGTACGTATGAGAGTCACCACTCGAATCGCAGGTATGATTCACGATCGATGGAAGCTTTATGATAAATCGGTATAAGTGTGTTAGCACTCGAATCGCAGGTATGGTTCGCGTTCGAGGGAAGATTATGGTAATTATATATAAGTGTGTCAGCACTCGAATCGCAGGTATGATTCACGATCGAGGGAAGCTTTATGGAAATAGTATATAAATGTGTCAGCACCCGAGTCGCATGTATGATTAGCGAGCGGGGGAAGCTTTACGTCTATTCAGTGTCTAGATATTACCTTATGACTCTGGCCGGTTGTCTTACCCTTGTGTGCGCTTGGCTATTTGGTATTGTTTCCATTGATATTGACTTGAAAGATATTTGGGGGGAAAAGGAAAATGTAAATTGTTGCTTATTTTCAGTAGTTTCCTGAATTTCTGTATTTGATAGGTATTTGCTGCCTACTGTCTCACATGTCTACTGCATTTCATTATATCCTGTTTTGTATTATTACTGTTGGACCTTATAAGTGTCATGTCGACCTCTCGTCACTACCTCTTCGAGGTTAGGCGGGATGCTCACTGGGTACATATATATTTATGTACTTATGCTTCACTTCTGTACTTAATTGTACAGGTTCTGAGGCTGGTGTTTCTGATTATCCGACCGGAGCTTGACATATATTCTGGACCTGACTCCACAGTGAGCTGCCTCCTTTGGCGATTCTCAGCAGCGCTATGGAGTTATCTTTTGTTTATTTCTGTCTACTCCTCTCAGACAGCAGTACAGTTTGTATACTCTTTTCTATATTCTACTAGTTCGCCTGTTGACTTGTGACACTAGTTCCTGCCACTCACATAGTAGACTCTTTATTTTGGGACTGTATATATATTGGATCACAATCATTGTGGCTGTATTTACTTAAGGTTGTTAATGTTTCCGCTTTTAATTAAATGATCTAAGCTTAAAAATATGGGAATACGTGGGGTTGGTATGTTAAATAAGGAAAATCTCACTAGTGAACAACTGTTGGCTTGGCTGACTCCAGTGTTGGGTGCCATCATGACCTATGTTGGATTTTGGGTCGTGACAGTCGGATCCCGAACTGTGATGGGAATTTGATGACTTGATGCAAAGTGGACGGGATAACATCATGGATCCATGGCCTACCCAAGATTATATTATAGGCTATGTCCGCGTCTATTACCTGGAACTTTGTGTCTTTGATGACTCCTTCTGCAAACGTAGTGTCACGACCTAAATCGATGGGCCATGGCGGGCACCCGGTACCTTACTCACCAAGTACCAACATAACTTATCTTTTCGTATCATACTATCATAGGTAAATGAGACGGAAAGGTTTTCGTGAGATAACTAGAATAAAACATGTAATACCAACTTATACATAAGACATACGGGCCTATAAGACCAAAATGATCACTCGTACACTGAACATAGGTTGGCAAGGCCATACAATATTTCACGTACATGACATATGTATACAAGCCTCTCAGAGTAGATAAATACCATAAAGGTCAGGACAGGGCCCTGCCATACTAATCAATACATGTCCTAATCATACTGACCAAAGAAGCAACTCCGGAGCAAATGGAGCGCACCAACACCTTCCGTTGAGCTGATAGCCTACTTGGAGGAATCTCAACCTTTCTATCGGGAACTGCGGGCATGAAACACAGCGTCCCCAAGAAAAAGGGACGTCAATACAAATAATGTACCGAGTATGTTAGGAATAAAAATCAGTAAATAATAGACATGAGAGAAACATGGAGTAAGAGACTCAATATGTAAGTCTGAATAACTCTGTAAATCATTAATAATTATAATGTCATGCATATGCATATAAATGTCATATCATGCATAGGTATATGTGGTTATAACATCATCAAGCCTCTGAGGGCATCCATCATATCATCTCAACCACTTTGGGCAAATCATCAACGTATACCAGTTGATCAGGTGGTGGCGCGTATATAACGTTGTAACCTTTTCCATATCCCATATATATATATACGCGTATATAACTCTATCTTGTCATGGGTCAATGTGCATGTATAAATGAATGAAATGCATAAGAAGTACGTTAATAAGATTTTTCAGAACGTCATAAAACCATTATACCTTATATTAATGTCATGAAGTAGACTTTATCAACTTACATATTTTCTGAGACCCATGAACAGATGATAGAACAATAGGACACATGGGGAATCAAGAACATAGGCCTCTCTAGTATTTCTATGAATAGACTCATTTATGAAAGTTGTGCATTTGCTCATTTCGTTTGTATCGTATGGATCATGCCAAAAAGAAAGAAGGGATAGCCTTAACATACCTGAACCGATTTTTCTTGACAATCCCTCTAACATATGTCTTTTGTGAAAACACGTAACGGCGGATCGAAGTAGGGAAAAAATCTGTATGATATTCTTGAGAAAGATAGTACCGTGCTCTCTTAGAATTGCAAATCCCGTTGCTATTACGCAATATAACTTCGTATGACATTTTGTTGAAGCAAAATCAAGTTGCCAATCTATCTCACTTTGTGAATTTGATCATAAATTTTGTGTATGACTTTTGTTGAAGCTTTCTTCATATGAATTTCCCTTCTTACATTTGTTGAAGATTTCCTTCTATATAAGCACCTCCCTTAAGTGATTAGAGGCTCTTTTATCCTAGTGGCGTGGGCCCCACTTAGGAGATGACTTGGCCACAAAACTTCTCTAAATGAGCCACTTGTTACATGAGTTAACACTCATTATTTGGCTTTGATCAAGGCCTCTTTGGGCTGCCACGTTGGGGGTGTTACACTTATCTAAAAATTATAATTAATTAGCTAATCTCCTACCAAAAATTATTAATTACCTAGTTATCCACATAATTAAGAAGTATCTCAACTTACTGAAAATACTACTCACTTTTAACACAGTTTATGTACTCTACTATCATGGTCATGCGGTATTTTGTATGGCGCTAGTCCATAAATACGGTGTATTATAGCTTGTACCGTATTTTATACCAAAATGTCAAACTTCGACGAAACTCATTTTCTTCGATTTTCTTACCCTCTCACCTTCACGAATTTACTTATCACTTGTTTGAAATAGCATAATACTTATAACCTCAAAATAATCTCATTCCCGAACTTACGTCGATTAACTTACGACGAAAGTTTAACGTACGAAAATGTGGGATGTAATATCTCATTTCCGAGCTTTCATCAATTTACTTATAGCGTACTTCCACGTATGAAAACATGGGGTGTAACACGTAGCCAGTACAACTTCTCCTTTCGTAACGATGTTTGAATTATCAAACCCAGATAATGATCGTGTTTTTGGTATGATCTTATCATTAGCTTGCATTTCATTTACCACTCTCAATAAAATGATATTCACTAAGCTACCTGGGTCAATCAAAACTCGTTTAACATTAGTATCATGTACAAGTAAGGATATTACTAGTGCATCATTGTGAGGAATCATCAAGCCATCTACGTCTTCATCATCAAACACTATACTGTCACCTTCCAAGACTTGGTGAACTCGTTTCCTATGAGTGACAGTGACCTTTGATGTCTTTTATGCAGCTGTGTATGTTACCCCATTAACTTCTTGTCCTCCGGTTATGACGTTTACCGTTCTCTTTGGAGATGGAGGCTTTGGAGGTTCTTGCCTGTTTCATGTATGATTGTTTCCCTTTTTCACTAAACATATCCTTTAGATAGCCTTGACTCGGTCGATATTCAAATTCCCCTTACAAGAGCCTGAAATCTGTTGTTCTATAGCCATGATCATTGTGAAACTCGTACCAGAACTCTGGGTTCCTTTTGTTCGTATCCAATCTCATCTCTTTTGTCCATCGTACCTTATCTCCCATTCCTCTTAGAACGGACACCAATTCAGAAGTGCTGACATTAAAACTATAATCTCCTATTCTTTCTTGAGTGCTAGAATCGTTGCTTCGGGTGTCCTACTCCTTTTTGAATTGAGAAAAAGAGCTCGCCTCTTTTCTGCTTGGTCTTGAATCTAAACGTGCATTCTCTTGTTTAGGTCGAAAATATTTCCCCGCAGGTCCTATGTAAGGCTCGTACCTGCTCTTACCAGACCTTCTATCTGATTTCGAGCATCTAGACCCAGCTTTTCATCTGCCCTTGGCTGTTTAACCGTATCTTCTTCTATCTGTATCTTTGTGCCGTATCGATTGTACACATCGTTCTAAGTAGTTGCACGAAAATCCCACAAACTTTCTTTCAACCTCCTCGTGGCTTCTTAACTTTTCTCATTCAAATTGCTTGCAAATATCATAGCCGCCCAATTATCAGGTACTCGTGGCAGCATCATCTTACGTCAGAATCTATCTACAAACTCTCTGAGCAATTCGGTACTCCCCTGTTTAAATTTGAATATATCCTCCATCCTTTTGTCAACTTTTTGAGCCCCCGAATGTGCTTTTATAAATGAACCTGCAAGCTCAGCAAGAGAATCAATAGAGTTCTCAGGTAAGAGTGAGTACTATGTTAATGCCCCTTTCGTGAGAATTTTGCCAAACTTCTTAACCAAGACTGATTCGATCTCCTGCTTGGTTAAAACATTGCCTTTCACGCCCATGGTGAACGCAGTAATGCGATCCCGTGGGTAAGATGTCCTATCATATTTAGGGATATCAGACATTTTAAACTTTTTTGGGAATTGACAAGGGTGCTGCACTTGGCTTCCAGGGTGGTTGTGAATATTTGTCAATATCCACACCTTTGATCACATGAGGCATGCCATGTATTTGTTCGATATGTTCATTTTTCCCTTCAGTTGTTTCTGCAGAGTTAGTACTAAACTTCGTAAATTGGAATTATTCAGTGTACCTGATCCTGGGATTCATTTGGCATTTCTCCACTTCTAGAGTTAGCGAGTCCTGAACACGGATGTTACATCTAGCATTTTTGTATATTAAAGTTTCGCATTCAGTTAATCGATGTAGACTCGAGGATGAGATTATCTTGAGGTTAACATATTTATGCTATTTATAACAAGCGATAAGTAAGTTCCATGAAGGGTAAAAGATACACAAATTAAAAAAATGAGTTTCTTTGAAGGTTGTCGATTTGGAATAAAATATGGCCCGAGCTATAATACCCGATATTTATGGACTAGTACCATACAAGTTACCATATGACCGCGATAGTATGATGTATAAGGTATATCAAAAATAAGTAGAATTTTTAAGTAATTTGAGCCAATTCTTAATTATACGGGTAATTGATTAATTACCGGATAACGGGACATTACATAATTAACTAATAAGTGGGATAAAGATTAAAATTACCACCCACCCCCACCCCCACCCTCACGTGGAAGCAAGCCACATATTATACAAATGACTCTTAGTCATATTAGAGTGGCCATTTAAAGTGATGTACATAAGACAATAAGACATTAACGTGTAAGACATTTAAGTTTGGTTTCACTTGGACATTGAATAATCAAGTGAGAGTCATATACCTTCTTCCTAATTCAAATACAAACATTTTCAAACCATACACAAGAACTCAATCTAACAAGCTTCCAACAAAATTTCTTGCGACCAAATTAATTCCAGCGAGAATTATTAGCACATTATCAACGTGAGATTTTGCGATTCTAAGGGAGTATGGTGTAAAATTTTCTAAGAATATCATACGATTTTTCCCTACTCCAGGTATGATAATGTCATCCCTTCTTTCTTTTTGGCATGATCCAAATGATACAAAAAGAAACGAGCAAATGCACAGTTTTCATAAACGACTGTATTCATAGAAATACTAGGGTCCTCTATGTTCTTGATTCCCCATGTGACATATTATTATATCTTTTGTTTATGGGTCTCAAAATGATACGCAGTTGATAAAGTTTATCCGAAAGGAATATTGATATTATTAACGTATTTTCATGCATTTCATTCATCTGTACATGTACATTGACCTATGACCAGATGGCATTATATACGCGTATTTAATGTATATATATGTATATGGGATATGGGAAAAGGTTACGGTGTTATATACGCACCACCACTTGATCAATTGGTATATGTTGATGATTTTGCCCACAGTGGCCGAGATGATATGATGGGATGCCCTCAGAGGCTTGATGATGTTATGTACACCTATACCTATGCATGAAACTACATTTACACACACGTGCATGATGTTATAATTGTTTTAGGATTTTCAAAGTTATTTAGACTTACAGGCGGAATTCCTTATTCCATGTTTCATATATGTCTCTTATATGCTGATTTTCATGCCTTACATACTCAATACATTATTCGTATTGACACCCTATTTCCCGGGGCCTGCGTTTCATGCCCGTGGGTGCAGGTAGGCAAGCTGACGGTCCCCCTGCTTAGGATCCTTGATCAGCGAGAGTTGGCGTGCTCCACTTGATCTGGAGTTGCTTTTGATTTTGGTACGATATGCTTGTATAAATATATAGGTATAACGTGACCCAGTCCCGTCCTTGTACAGTTGTATTTTCTATTAGAGGTCTGTAGACCGTATGTATAGTTGGTTAGTATGTGGTCTTGTCGGCTTCCAGTTTTGGATATGTAGTTGTCTATAGAAGCCTTATCGGCTCACCCCACGTATTCCGCACGTATGTGTACATATGCCTTTTGGGCAAGTTTAATTCATGTATGTTATTCTCGTAATTCAGCAGATGTTATTCAGGTTTATATCTTAAACACATGCTTAGGGGTGTTCGACAGGTAGGATTTGGGCACCCGTCGCGGCCCATCGATTTGGGTCGTGACAAACGGATTTTCCAAGGTGGTATTCACTGGTGGTGGAGTTTGTGCTGCATTGGGAAATCCACTAGCTAAAGCTCGTAGTGCTTCGTTCACGTGTTGTGCAATCAACTGCTTCAAAGCATACTGCTCGACGATTTGTCCACCTCCTTGTTGCCCATCAGTACGTGAAGCAGACCTTTTAGGTGAACTTTCTCGTGAGTGCTGATGAGTAGCTGTGGGTGTGGAATGTGGTGGAGTTCCACCTTGTTGATTCAACTGGTTATTCTCGTTAGCAGTAGACATGTTTTGTTGCTAAAAATAAAATTTAGAAAGTGAACAGGTTATCATATTCCCGGTAGCGGAACCAATTAATTTAACCCAAAAATAGATTTCTTGGTCAAAGTTAATATAAAAAAAATCGGGTTACTTATAACCAAAATTACTTTACTTTCTTGGTAATACAGAAAATAAAAAGAATAATGGAAATAATAGATAAGGAAAGAAATTTTAATGTAGATCGCCAAACTCTCCGAGAATTGTGGTTTGAACACTTTTGTATAATGTAAAAGACTAATTGCAAATGTTCATAAAAATTCAGGTGCCTTTACAAATTAGGATCGGTTCCTTATATAAGGATACATAATTATAAGGGGTTTTCTACTTAATTCTAGCTTGTTAATGGAATTAATTGCCTTGATTACCCGTTACCATATATAATCGTAATGGTTACATTAATGATTGAAGATTTTTCATAATCAAGATCAATGCCGATTTTCCCCTTTTATGGTATTCATTCATCTCGTGCCTATTTCTTCTTTTCCAGCAGTCAAAGCCGATACTTTTTCTGATGGAACACCAGGAGTGTCTCATTCGTGCATTTTCAATTCCTTTAATTCACTTAACTGAAAGTGCCACTTGGCACCTTGCTGATGGTCCACGTGTCATGCCTTTTTTCACCAGTACAATCCAACATGAGCTGGATGTACTGTTATACTGGTATTTATAGACGAAGCTAACGATCTCTACCTAACCGAATAACTGCTCAAATAATCACACTCTAATTACATTAAGTTATACAGATGTGTACAACTGTCACCTCCTCACGATACTATTATCTCAACACCCTCCCTCAAGATGATAGTTGAAATATATCTTTCAAACTCAGCTTGGAGAGTAAGTTTCATGCTGCAGTTCTCCCATACTCTTAGTTAACAAATTATCTTGTTGGTCCTTGATAGAAACATAATATGTCTTCACTGATTCGTGCACAATCGTTTCTCTAACAAAGTGACAGTGAATGTGCACGGCGCCTCCTAGGAGACACTGGAATTGGCATTTCCTCGTCTTTCACTCACCTAACGGTGTGTGTCCTCTCCCCTTTTGGATCTGGTTAAATGCAACCACTGGTAAACACTTAACCTCTTATAAACAAGGTAAGGTGAGAGGATCTGATTAGGCTCTTGACCCCTCGATTTCCGAGAAACTCGGTGATTTATATGTTTTGTTCGTTCATGGAAGATGGGATTAGCTGTAATATGGATTGCAGCTCTCCTATCGTAGTAGATACTTATAGGTAATTCAACATGCACTTTAAGTTCCTTATATAACCATGTTAGCCATGTGAACTATGCTACTACTGAAGCCATACTTCCGCAGTCTACTTCAGTAGAGCTTCTGGCTACTGTCTTCTACTTAGATTTTCAGGACACCAATGCATCTCCAAATTTGACAAGAATGCATGTAATCTGTAGGCAAATACCTTAATTTGTGTCACATAATGCTTCTAGGCTTCTTGACCCCTCAGAAGGCATCAACAATTCAAGACCTAATGCAAATTTGATGCACCTCACCACTCTTAATGCAACCTTTATATGTGATTGCTTTGGTTTACGCATGAATGACTAAGAACATGTACCACATATACAATATCCACCTAGCCATGGTGAGATAAAGTAGTCTTCACACCAATCTCTGATATTTTCTTACATCTTCCAGCAACTTGTCTTCAAGTTCAAAGAAACCATTATTCACAAGTGTGTCATACTTCAGCAAAAGTAGGCTCTACATTTGCCTCTAGTAGTGTGCCTGCAGGTTTAGCACCACCAAGCCCCATTTTTGCATCAACTTCAGTGCATATTTTATCTGACTGTCACGATCCAAAATCACCAACGGCCGTGATGACACCTAATATGCAAACTAGATGAACCAATAATCCCAAATCCTTAAATAAAGCTACTAACATAAATATAGTTTCACATATTTATAGTTTTCTCCATTTTTTTATGTAATTTTACATGTTTAAATTACTTATATATATTTCACATATTTATAGTTTTCTTCCCTTTTTATGTAATTTTTCTTCATTTCACACACACACACACACACATATATAGAGAGAGAGAGTTTTTTTTATTTTTTATATAATTTTACCTGTTTAAAAGTATTTACTGTAATTATATTATTTTATAAAATATTAAAATTTAAATACTCATGGGACTTACGTCCCGTGTCTCGGAACTTACATCTCGCTGAGGCATATGTAAAACGCTTCGCCTTACCTCCACGCTTCGTATGATTTTTAATCACTGTAGAGGAGACCTTTGCAAATTACAAGTTTCATACTTTGAGGGAAGGCTACTTTTGACCCTTCATATAAAAACCCTAGACGCGCGAACAAATTGAGACGTTGCGCGGGAAATTTCGGCGACGAAAAGACGAGGAGCGATAATTGTCGCAGAATTGAATAGTAGGTTTAATGGTGAGATGAGATATGCCTGCAATTTCATCAACAGCAAGGCTTTGTAAGTTTCCTTAACGCTCAATTTCTTAATACATCGAACATTTTATACATGGATGTTCATTGTTTGTTTGGTCCGTAGAAACTGTATGATCTGCTGCAGTTTTTTCTTTGATTTGTTTGATGACTTGTATTTGTCCTTTGTTCATTCAAAATTTCACCAATTGCCATTTAGCTACTTTATTATTACTACCACTGTCTCAAATTATGTGGCCGCTTTTCTTTTTAATCTGCCCAACAAAAAAAAAACTCATTTCTATATTTAAAAATAATTGAACTTTAAAATTTTTATTTACCTTAATGAGCTAATTTATAGTCACACAAATATCTAGGGTTTGTTTTAGACCACTAGTTTCAAAAATGTAGAACGATGCAACATTATATGGCAAGGAAGGAGTAGTATTATTGAGTAAATGAACTTCACAGCGAGAAGTACGAGATTCTAATAAGCAACATATAATCATACATACATTTATGTCTTTATCTAGACGGAAATTCACGTATTCCCTTATGCAACACATAGTTTGCTTGAAAGAACCACTAAGAGTAGGTACCCAGTGGAATAGTCGAGATGTGCGGAAGTTAATCTGGACACTACAATACCCACTAAGAGCATATTACATTATTATCTGCATGTTTTCCTATACTATGCGTCTCCATGCTAGAGTTGTAGTTTTAATGACATTAAGCTAAATGCTAGAGCATATTACAATAGTATCTGCATGTTTTCGTATACTATGTATTAGTTTACATGTTAGAGTTGTAGATTAATGGGATTAAGCTAAATGATGGGCACTTCACTGTTTTGCCCTATATGTCATTGGACTTATTGTAGTATGTCATATTTTTTATCTATACCAGACAATTAAAGAAGTGGAGAGCACTTGTTTGGTTGCGAAAGCTTTGTGCTAATACAGTTTCTGTTTTCCCCAGAAAATTTGGTGTAGTAGCGGCTCAGGTTTCATTGAAGTCTAGTTTGAATTTGAAGTTACCTTTCAAGCCTTCAATAAATATTCATATGGAAAGCAAAGAAAACAGCAGTTCAAGAGGTGCCTTAATTGTTTTAGAAGGGCTTGACCGCTGTGGGAAGACTTCACAATCTGGCAGACTATACAAGTACCTTGATGAGCAAGGATATTCAGTTGAATCATGGAGATTTCCTGACAGAAATACAGGTGTTGGGCAAATGATTTCTTCTTATCTTGCTAACCAGTCGCATTTGGATGACCATGCGATCCATCTTCTATTCAGTGCAAATCGTTGGGAGAAGAGGTGTGCCCATTAGTTTGGCGATTCCCTTGTTTTGAACCGCAGTAAATTATTTAGAAATTTGACAGACTCAAACTGATGTCACTAGAGGACATGTGTGGAAATGCAGGCCAGCTACTCGTGAATTATTCTCATATTCTTTCCGTGCTAGTTTCGAACTAATAAGCAGATGTTTCAGTTTCTGACAGAGAGCTAAAATTATCTCTGTATACCATCGAAAGATGAACCAAGTGGTGTTGACGTTCTCTCTGCTACTATCTATTTAAAATAGCTACTTTGACAAGCTCTCTGCATAGATTGTCATTTTTTTTCCAGGAAAGTATGGCATTAACAGACGGAGAGCATTTTAAATATGCATTTTTGTTCTTCAACTATCTTAGGTTGTTGCTCTAGGGTTTTTGTTTAGTAAAAAGGACCCAGCAAGTGATATGTGGCTTAGGCACATGTCACGTGTTAACTCTACCGAGGATAAAACTTGGCATTTAAGTTGGGAGGAGGGTAAGGGGCGAGTTCATACTCCCCCGAGTTTGCAACCTGTGTGCCAGCTGGAATCTGGCTAGAGCCCGCATGGAGGAGAAAATATTCCCTTAGATTGTTGAAAGATTTTCTTTGACTTTCCTTCCCTCGCAATTAATCATGTACCTTTTTTGAGTATGGTATGATCTTCTAACCAAAATGGAAGTGTTAATGACCTTTTGCCTGCTTTTTTATCTATTCCCTGCCAATAGTCTTGTCTTTAACATAAGGCTTCAACCAAAACAATAAAACTTCTTATCTTGGTATCTAATTAAGTACCCGTCTTCATTTTCTTTAACAATATTGCATTGAATTTTATTGTCATTTAACTGAAAGATTTACCTGTTTTGTTAGCGAACAGTTTTACTTCCATGTCCAATTGTTTCTGTAGGAATTTTAAGCTGGTGCATGCAGGTAGTTCTAATTTTTCTTTCCAATTCTGCAGAATGTTAATGGAGGATAAGCTGAGGAGTGGAACTACTCTCATTGTTGATCGCTATTCTTATTCTGGAGTAGCATTCTCATCTGCCAAGGGACTTGATATTGAATGGTGTAAGGTAACATCGAGTCTTACTTCCTCAACATTGCTATTCGGTTTCTCAAATCAGTTTTAGCAATGAGATCTTTTACCGCAGGCTCCAGAGATAGGGTTGTTAGCTCCGGATCTGGTTGTATACCTTGACATATCACCTGAGGTAGTTTTCATTATCTAGTCTTGTTTTTCTTCACCCGCCTTATGTTTAGGAGATAGTCTGTGAATTGAAATTTCCACAACTGAAGTCTAAGACTGAATGGATGTGGATTTCTTAAGCAACCTCTGGTCCTGTCAGATATGTTCATTTCTAATCCGGGATAAAGCTTTTTGCTATTTCAGTTTATATTTCCAGTTGTTTGCAGGCTACCCATTGCTTCACTTGTAAATATATATTCTTTTTCATCAGTCATTTTATTATATGAAAGATATGCTCCTGTAGTGGTTTGATTGTGGATATTGATGATTTAGTCTTGAAAATAACCAGAAAGCCGCAGAGAGAGGAGGTTATGGAGGTGAGAGGTATGAGCAGCTTGAGTTTCAAAAAATGGTCGCCAAGTCTTATTTGACTCTTCAGGATTCCTCGTGGAAGGTTGTTTTCCTTCCTTTGTTTTCTTCTAGGTGCATAGATGATGGTTTAATAAAAGGTTATGTAGCAAGGGATATGATATTAAACATTGATACTAACTTTTTAGTTTTACTTCAGTACTCTTTGAGTTTGTTTGGACTTTGGACGTTTCCTATCAATTTTTTTGTATCCATTACATGAGTATGGTTCGTAAGGTTAATATAAAAGCATTATATTACACCTTATTAACTTATGCTATGTGAATTGATTATATCCTATTAGTTAAGACTCTGATCTTATATTCTTTGAAGCTTTTGATACATTAACTACTTTCATTTACAAGATAACAGATTAACCTTGTATAGCTGCTCGTACAAGCATCATATCCAAAGCCGGGGCAATAACTGTTTTTTTTTAATGTTATGTCTTTGCTGTATTGTAGGTTATTGATGCAACCCTTCCTGTTGAAGATATAGAGGAAAAGCTCAGAGAAATTGTATTGGACTCTATCACGATATGCCAAAAAGGGAAACTATTGTCTCAATTATGGTCATCGTAGGTCTAGTGTGCTGAATATCGCCATGAATATGCAGGTCTCTCTGTAATATGGTCTCCTTTTAGTTTGAGTTTGGCATATATTTATCTTCTCAGACATTCCCTTGTAACTGTGGAAGTATTTTGTCTTATAGATCCCTGTATACCAGCTTGCTCTCCACATTTTTTGGAGAGTGTGTATCTGGATTAAGTCACCTTCTGTCGATTCAAACTTGCATGTTTTGATGATGTTGAAACCAAAATTTCTTTCTTGATGATGTTGCTTATAGAGGTGCTGATTTTTTGGAAACTGCATTTTCCCTGGTATTCCAAACGGCCCTAGTCTTCTTGCCTGTTGCTTTTGGTGAAAAAAGTGTGTGTGTGTATATATATATATATATATATATATATATACTGATTAGTGGTACAACTTTAATTTGATGAGTGAGGCTTGCCTCCTAGTAGAATATCACCAGTAGGTTTGAGTTCCAGTTGTGTGGAAGGTAAGTGGGGTACTTTTGAGCTTCCTAGGATCGGGTGGAGGGTAATATATTCAATTGAATTTGATAACAAATACGTGTAGACCTCAGACCACAGAAAAGGAGCCTCAAGTTTTCATATTCTAGGGGATGACAAATACTGAATCAACGCACACAAGGCGTCGTGGACTTGCATTGCTCTGTCTTTCAAACTACTACATTTTTTCTAATCACATTACTAAACTGTTTATTCTGCTATTTGAAAAGGTCTGGGAAAGTTGCTTTATCCCCAATGTTTCTTGAGTCGAGGGTCTATCGAAAACAACCTCTCTATCTCTATAAGGTAGTAAGGTTTGCCTACACACTACCTTCCCTAGACTCAGGTTTATTGCTGTTGTTGAAAATGTCTGGGAAAAGGGTTGTTAAAGTAAAGATCACAAGAAGCATCCAGATGAATGTGTTAGTAATTGATTCAAGAAAGAAGAGTCTCATTTTGCTTATTGTGAAGAATACTAATCTATGAACAGTGACGAAGGAAAATCAGTGAGGACCAATGTGCATACATCCCTATTACGTGTTTAAGGAGATACATTTGCCTCACCCCAGTTGATACACAAACAACATTTGTTGGAACCAGGGATCATTATGAATTGTCAGTCGAAGAATCCGTCTAATTACCATATGCTTTTTCCCTTCGAACTATATTCACATCATAGTTTTTCCGTCCTCTTTTCTACCGGAAGTAACTCTTGTTTCTTGGTGAACCAAGTATTCTCATGAGTCAAGATGGATAACATTTGCTGTCAAAAGGGCTTATCCTGTGCACCAAGTGCTCCTGGCTGGTGAGCAGTTTATAGAGTGGACATATACGGTATCCCTTGCACTTACGCAAAGAAGCTATTTCCATGCCTTGAACTACGTGGCGTACATTTCACCATGACACAACTGTATCACTCTGTCAAAGTCACAATTATTGCTCTTAACCATTTGGAAATTTATACACCACAGCTCTACAATTGAGAAAGTGTTGTACAACAATTACTATCATGTTACTATGAGGACTACACTCATTCAAGAAATGTGTAAGAAAGAATAGAAGTGATTTACAGATCACAGTAAATAAAGCCTGTGAATATATATTTGCAGAACTTGTATTGGCTGGTAAAGTGTTAAAAGGTTTACTTGATGACATATAGTAGTATGATGCTTCAGTCCTTTACATCTCAACTCTTGCCTACGCTGCTGCTTCTTAGGTGCTCCAGCACTGCTTTCGTTCCAGTGAGATATTCCACTAGTCCTTTCAAATAGTCAGTTAGCAAAGAATTAACGAATGAAAAAGGAAGTTTTACTCAACGACATGTGTAATGACTGCAAATAAATGTATGCATTTAGCATGTATAGGGCAAAAACTTATAGTGCTTCTTTCCAATTTTGGTTATAACCTAAGTTGCTCGGACACGGGTGCAGGTGTCCGACACGGATGGGGATCTAGAGGTCGGATCTTTCAAGATGTAAATTTTAAGATTCGGGGACACGGATCCTAGTACGGATACGGGTACGGGGATCCGGCTAAAAATAATTAAAAAAAATAAAAATTTCTCTAATTTATGAGAAATTGCATGGAATACTTACGTATAGCTTTTAAAGTGTGGATTTCCTTTTTATTCTCAAGTTGTAGATAAGTAAAGATTAATTTCCTAGATAAGATATACTATTTTCTTCAAATTTACCCTAGTTTTAGTTCTGATTTCGGTAATCAAATTGTATCTCGTCTCGAAATTTTCTGTCCGTCATGATCAAAGTACCCAAAATTGTTTGACCAAATCCGGTACGGATCCCACACCCACACCCATACTAGTGTCGTGTCGACACGAGTGCGACACCTAAACTGCCACGTAGGAGCAACTTAGGTTATAACCAAAGGCAAATATAATTCAGTGTTGCATTTCTTACCATTTGCATAGTTTCGGCAGTCATGATGGTTGATCCTCAAGTCAGTTTCCCACCCTTCGTTGAATTTGTTTGCAGCATCTATTGCATCACTCTCGGAGTAGCCAGCAAACCAGCACTTCCTTGTTGGCAGCTTCTTCAGAGTCCTCATACGAACAACTCCTGACATGGTATAAACTAGCTTGGAGACATGAAAATTACGTAGGAGATGATGTTGACAACTACCAATCAAACTTAAAACCACAGATATATGAACTTATAATGGTATTAAGAGACAGCAAAAGCTTGTTTTACTTCCATAAAACATTGGTGATAAAAGTTTAAAGTGCTCATTTCCTATTGAATCATATAACCATATGGATGTCGGCTCAACAACAACGACAACAACAACCCAATGAAATCTCACACGTGGAGTTTAGGGAGGGTAATTTGTACGCAGTCCTTACCCCTACCTTGAGAAATATGGATGTCGGCTCAATCTGAAGTAAATTACATGCAGAAGCTACGCAGACTTAATATGAAGTGCGACTAGGAATTGATCCCTATGATGGTTAGTTCCGAAGAGAGATAGAGTTTGGACATAAAGGATTAAAAGTTTGAACTTGTTTATCATTTAGATAAGCTGCAAAGTTAAGATGAAAAGGTTTCCAGCCATTTCCACAACATTTTAGAAAACAGTTGCCTAAGCATCTTGTGTTGTGTAGAATATAGTTTTAGAGTAAGCTGGATGGAGGCCAAAGCCACAGAAAAGTTCTAAGTGCTAAAAGGTTTCACCTGGTACATTTCTGCCGGATAGAGCTGCAACAGCAACAGCTTTGTTTTCAGGATCTTGAGGTTGGAAATCATACACTAATGCCTACAACACATAAATTAGTAACCTGTTAATACTTCTGTTTTTTTTCTTTTTCAGTTTAATCATTGGGTATCTGAAACTCCTAGCTCTATTAGTCCAGATTCGTGCCCACTCACTAAGGGGTCGTTTGCTTTGAATACGGCTTATGCCGGGATAAGTTATACTGGTATAAGTTATGCTGGGATTGATTTTTATCCACTGTTTGGTATGTTGTATTAAATATGACAATTGCATAATTTGTAAGAAGAATGTATAACTTATACCGATGCTAATTACCCCACCCTCTATAAGGTATAAGTTATACCGGTGTTAATTTTAATCTTGGGATAACTCATACCTGGTTTGCTAACCAAACAAAGTATTAATGTGGTATTAAATTTTTATACCAACACTATATCTTCTTATACCTCATACCAAACGACCCCTAAGGTAATAAATAATGAAAGGGTTGTCATGCAGTGAGTAACAACGAAGAGACTATTATACATGAATTACTTACGTCAAAAAGGCATATTTTTTTCTTTAGGTTGTTCAATCCTCACATTGCTATTTTTATTTTACGTTTTATCCTACATAAAATAATATATATATATATATTCCTGTAGGTATTCCCTCCGGTTCACAATAAGTGACTAATTTGCTTTTAGCATGCCCAATAAGAAAATATTAAATTTTATACAAAAATATCTAATATGATCAAACTACCCTAAATTAAATATTTAATGTGAGGGGCAAGAAAACTTTTTAGGAATATGTATATAAGGGTTATTTTGTAAAAACAAATTAAATTCTTTCTTAGGTCGTATTTGATGTCCCGAACAAATATTAAGCGATCCTTTTTCGGCTCCATCCCACGGCGTCAGGCTTGGGCCACGGCACACGAAAGATATTGGAATGGGGCGGGATTCCGGTTTTATGGCCGTAAAATGCCAAAAATGTAATTTGGTCATGCCGGGGCGGCGACTATGATTCCTTAGGTCGTATTTGATATCCCGGACAAATATTAGGCGATCCGGTTTCGGCTCCGTCCCACGGCGTCGGGCTTGGGTCACGGCACACGAAAAATATTGGAATCGGGCAGAATTCCGATTTTATGGCCGTAAAATGCCAAAAAATATAATTTGGTCATGGCGGGGCGGTGACTATGGTTCTTTAGGTCGTATTTGATGTCCCGAACAAATATTAGGCGATCCTGTTCCGGCTCCGTCCCACGGCATTGGGCTTGGGCCACGACACACGACAAATATTGGAATCGGGCAGAATTCTGATTTTATGGACGTAAAATGCCAAAAAATGTAATTTGGTCATGGCGGGGCAGTGACTATGGTTCCTTAGGTCGTATTTGATATCCCAGACAAATATTAGGCGATCCGGTTTCGGCTCCGTCCCACGGCGTCGGGCATGGGCCACGACACACGAAAAATATTGGAATCGGGCATAATTCTGGTTTTATGGCCGTAAAATGCCAAAAAATGTAATTTGGTCATGCCGAGGCGGCAACTATGGTTCCTTAGGTCGTATTTGATATCCCGGACAAATATTAGGCGATCCGGTTTCGGCTCCGTCCCACGGCGTCGGGCTTGGGCCACGACACACAAAAAATATTGGAGTCGGGCAGAATTCTGGTTTTATGGCCGTAAAATGCCAAAAAATATAATTTAGTCATGGGGGGGTGGTGACTATGGTTCTTTAGGTCGTATTTGATGTCCCGGACAAATATTAGGCGATCCTGTTCCGGCTCTGTCCCACGGCATCAGGCTTGGGCCACGACACACGAAAAATATTGAAATCGGGCAGAATTCCGATTTTATGGATATAAAATGCCAAAAAATGTAATTTAGTCATGGCGGGGCAGTGACTGTGGTTCCTTCGGTCGTATTTGATATCCCGGACAAATATTAGGCGATCTGGTTTTGGCTCCCTCCCACGGCGTCGGGCTTGGGTCACGACACACGAAAAATAGTGGAATCGGGCGGAATTCTTGTTTTATGGCCGTAAAAAGCCAAAAAATGTAATTTGGTCCTGGCGCAGCGGTGACTATGATTCCTTAGGTCATATATAAATGGACACTTATTTTGGACCAAAATAAAAAAACAAATTGATCACTTATCGTGGACCGGAGGGAATATTATTTAATACGGCCAACCAAACAATGCATTACTTAAGGTACTGGGACTATACAATCAAACCAAACTACCCCAAAATAGAGAAACTTCTGATTGAAAAGAAAAAGGTAATCTTGGAATTTGGATCTGCAAAAATCTATATTTAAGGACAAAATGCAAGAGGAGAAACCTGAGAGTGGAGAGAGGAGGAATTGGGATTGATGATGACCATGAAATGCTGCAAATCCCATAAATTTAGAGAGTAAGCAGTGGACATGAGCGACTGGGCTGCCCCTTTTGTGGCTCTCAATGGCACAGCTGCTACGTATACTTCATCTCTTCTTGTTCCTACTCTGGATTTTGCGGCATTCCCTAACACATAGTTCGATAGCATTTTGCCTCTTTTCTTTTGTGGTCACAATTGGTTTCTTTCAGATAACTAGCATGAATAAATATGTCAACTTTTTCTAAACTCATATTTAACTCTATCTATGTAGGTTTCATAAGGTATACTCGAAATGGGATGGGTACAAGTTTAAGATAGAATAATTCTTATTAAAATAAATCATAAACGTATATGTAGTTATAAATTATCTCATAATGGTAAAATGGTAAGCTTACAAATTAATTTTTTTTCTAAGTTAGCATTTGACCATAGATTCTCAAATTTCTTTTGAAAAATCTGATTTGGGTAAAATTTGGTTTGTAGATGAAAATGTGTTTGGACATCAGTTTTCAAAATATATTTCCCAAATTTGTTTTGGAAAAATATGAAACATGACTTATATCCACAAGTTCTAAAAACTATCACAAATACCCAACAATACCATTATCCATAACATTCATTATATTATCGCAAACCATACTCCTAAACATAAATAAATTTGGTACAAAATTATTATTTTTATAATGAACTACATAATACACTGACCAACAAGACGAAACAACATTGTTACAAAATAATAAATGGTGATCTCTTTTATAAAATACAAAAGTTTGGGGCAATTTTTTAAAAATATAATTGTGATATTTTGGTCCAAAACCAGCTATTGAATTGATTTTGGGATTTGGCCAAAATGTAGACAAAATCTATGGCCAAACATAAGTTTGCCAAATAAAATCCAAATTTATTTTGACAAAATCTATGGCCAAACGGATCCTAAATATTTAAATATGTCGTAGTAAGAGAAAAAATGAACCAAATCCTAGAATATAACTGATTTAAAACCTGAATAAATTACGAAAAATATGGTAAAATAAATATGTCTTACCAAAATTTCAAAGATTCATGGAGCCAACTCTAACTAATTGTAGATCGAGGTGTTGTAATTTGATATAGGGGAAGAATCACAGTTTACGTGTATAATGAAAGAGTTAAATGATAAATCAATTATATAGCTCATGCCAATTAATCTGGAGGTGATGTTAAATGATATGATAGTTATAAATGAAACAGAAAGCAAACACTTCCTCACCTTTTGGATAGGAAAGGGTATCCCTTATGCATTTTTTCCCGATTAAGCTTTCTTTTTTCTTCTCATTTCCTTTTTTGAAAAAAACAACGCCTTATTTATCCTTGAATTTTTTCTACACATTAATTACACATGATTAAATATAGAAGCGTGACTACAATCCTTAAGACAATCTTCTCCATTGTTGCTACTTCTAGATGAAAGCTAACTATAGCCATTTTTTTTTTTACTGAAAATCAAACAAGAGTGAGTCAAACGATCATAGAATACAATGTCATTAATCCAAGATTTTCAATGACTCTAAAGAAAGTAACTTACCTTGAAAAGTTTGTCTGACATTGAAATGAGTTTAGCTTTTCCCAAGTTTCCAAAGTCATTAATCCAAGGTTTAACTTAAAAATAAATTACTCTAATTTGTGCAACCAAAATTATATAAGAATATAGCGCCAAAATTATTTTCTGGTGCCAAAATAATATTTCTTCTAAAAAGGATTGTTTTGACTTTTTACACTTATGGGTAATAGTTTTTTTCGGAAAAAAAAAAGAAGAAAAAGAAGAAAGAGTAAACTATTTATCTGGAAAACGGTAATTACAATTATATATGATTATGTGATTCTAAAAATACGTGATTAATACCGGTTGTTTAGGCAGTAGATGCTGAGTGTGAAGTGAGAAAAACGAAATAAGAGCAAAAGGAAACGAGATTAACCAAACCGGGTAATAGAGAGACCGGTCTCGCGGGTAGTCGGAAGGGCCTCGAGGTCGAGCTTTAGAAGCTTGACTAGGGGATATCGATAACGGTATAACAGTGTTGAAGGCCTTAAGAATGACCTATTTATGATCAATAACAAGTAATAAATGAAGAACAATTCAAGAACACAATAAATGAGAAGCAATAAATATATAAAACAATTGTAGAGAATATTTTGGTTAGAGAGCAGAGGGTGTTCTTGTTCTTGTATTCAATATCATGTCGGTTACAAAGTGACAAGGGTCCCCTTTACATATGAGGGGGAACTCCATCATAGTACATGTGTAATTAATGCAAAGAGAGATGGCTAGTACAACCATTTAATGCCACAGTACGGGCTTGTACTAATTTACGCACTTTGTCAGCTTTAATCACGTGCCTCTTGGGAGTCTCCCGCCTTATCATGACGGTCTTCGAATCTCGCCCCGCCTCGAGGCATATCGACCCCTCGGAATGCTTCCTCAAGGAGTGCACCTCGGGGATAAACTTCAAATCCCACTCCGATACAGTCGAGGTCGAGGCTCGAACTGCTGTAGGAGACTGAAAATCGGGCTCCCCCGATTTTTCCGTTTACAGATAGTCCCCGCATTTCTTGGAATGAAAAGACAAGAAACGATTTGAATTTACCAGCTTTTTAAGACTTCCATTATTCTGTCAGTCATGCCACGTACGCAACCGATGTGAGAGATGCTCAGAGATCATATATGCTCAGAGATCGTGTATGCACAGTTTTCTGAAAAGATTCGAATTTATTTCAGCGGTTGGCTGCCTTTTGGCTTTCCTCAACGTGCGCGGTTGGCCCCTATAAATACTTCATCCCCTGCTTCTCCTTTTTTTCATTGCTTCTTATAATCTCTTCTAAAAAGAGCTCTCATTTCTTCTTTCTTGCATCCCCTTTCTGATCAGTTTCCTCTCGTTTTCTTTGAAACTTTTCCGTAGGAATGACTAAGGCTTCCAAAACTATTCAACGAGATGATAAATCCCCCTCTTCTTCATGTTCCTTTACGGGAAACGCAATTGTTCCCCCAAATCTCAAGGAGTGCATCCTCGGTCCCTGCGAAACGACCTCCGATTTTAAGGTCGATAAACCTTCCTCGAAGTCGGGACGGTGCGGATCCATATCTCATTATATTAGCCTAATAACAAACGTCGAGAGAGTTAAGGCCGACTGCTGCTGGGGAGATGTGATGTAAGTGGAGATTCCCTCTCAGGATGAGGACATAACGACCCATAAGACCGGCTTTCTCAGTGTATACACCTATCCATTTACCCTGGCCCGATAGAGCCGTCTTCGCCGTCGATAAACCCTATCATTCCCGATTTCTGCAAGCGTTATCAAGTGACGCTCGGCCAGATCCACCCATCATTTTGGAAAATTGTTTACATGATTAGGAGTTTTGCAAATATGATCGAGGGGATGACTTTCACCCTTGACTATCTGGTTAGAATGTACAGTCCCCGACTTTATCGGGGTGGTCTGATTAAACTTCAACATCGGGCCTCAAGGGTTTTCTTTGCTTCCACCGATGATGGAAAGGATAGGGGGTGGATGAGCCGCTTTGTTTGAGTTAGGACCTTGGATCTGATTCCATCTGATAGGATGTCGTTCCCTAAGGAATGGAATACGAATCGTAAATGAACATCTTAATTTTCCTTTGTATCAATTCTCCCTGAAACTAACTCCTTTTGATGATGCAGCTGTTGTGTGGTATCCCGATGCGGTTAAGGATCTCTCGAGCTGGGTTTGCCAGCTTGATTCTACCTGCCTATATGTCGAGCGTGTGTGGCGCGACCTAGCCAGGGGTCGATGGGAAGCCAAAAATCATGGTGGGACCTTTCCTTTTGCAATACCTAAGTTATGTTTAAAAGAGACACCCCTCGAGTATATTCTGACTTCTTATGTTTATGTAGGCCTACGGGAAGCCTCTTTTATGAGATAAGAATTGCGTGGGGGAGTAGACATCCCGAACCCGAATGAAGGGAATAAGAGGAAGAGGGAATCGTCGACCGAGCCTCTGGAGCTGAAGAGGGCTGTAGTGCAAAGGTCCGAGGACGACTCCTCGGCTTTAGACGAGAAAAATGATTCACTGATATCGACCGAGGGAAGTGAAAGAATAACTTCCTCTGCCCACGCTGATCCGTTGATTGTTGAGCCGAGAGTTTTTGGATTAGAAGTTGATGATGCTGCCTTACCCGGGACTGGAGAGGTTTTCGAAGGTAGATCAGATGATTCCCCTGATCCGATTGTCGACCAAAATATTCTCCGGGCCGAAGGAAAATTGGTAGGTGAATTACGGGAGCCTGGCCGTGAGCCGGGGCCCCGGATTGACCTAACCGGGGTTAGTGATGGAGGTGACTTTCCGCCGATTTGACCATTTTCCTCGATGGAGATACGAGATACCTCAAATATAGAATTTTCTGGAGTGAGGGTGCCTCTCGGGGGAAAGGACGTAGTTGAGGGGCTCTTTACTATGGCCGAGAAGAATCCCGAACTTAATGCCTTGCTCATTTTCGAGAAAGCTGAAAGGCTTTGTAAACAGGTGGTTCCTTTGTCGATTGTTTAGAGCATTGATTATCACTTCTCTGACTCCCCTTCTTTCAGGCGAAAGTGATTTACAATAGGACTACAGCGAAGTTTCACTCTGAGCTGACCCATTACAAGGGGAAGTGCATGAGATTTTTATCGGAGGCGTTTAGCTCAAGGCTCTTCTCGCCAAAGAGGAGGGGGAGGCATTGTGCCTCCGAGCTCGTTTAGAAACGGCATTTCGGAAACAAAGCGATCTTGATGAGCAGGTATCATAGCCTTCAGGTGCTTTGTTTTTGTAATTGATGTTAGTACTTAACCTTTACGGGGCTGATCTTCGCAGCTTAGGGAAAAAGATGCCCTGATGCGGGAAGGATTCAGAGCCAGGGATACCGAGATCCTTCGATTCAGGCGGTGTGTGAGTGAGGTAACCTCAGAGAGAGATGCCCTCCAAGAGAAGTTGACCTCGACTGAGTATTGCCTTCGTGATGCAAGGGATGAAGACAACATATATAAGGACTTCTATGATGAATCTGTCACTGCGTTATCTTCAATTACTGTTGAAGCTGATGCACCATAGCCTTGTACAAAGTCGATGCTGCTGCTGCAAACGCCAAGGACAGGAAATCAGTTGAGGAGGCCGAGCTTAGACTTTCCCGAGCCCTGGAGCTCGCCCGATTGAAGTCTCGTAGGCAGGCTCTCGAGGATATTCATGCAGGGGCCTCAATTTGTATGATGAGATCGAGAGGGTGAAGACCCTAGAAAAGGACTCAGAGGCACTGCTTGCTTCCGAAGACGATTCGAGCAGTGTCTCGGAAGATGATGAAGATGAGGGTGAAGTCACCGAGGGGGAAGAGGTCGTTAAAGACCCGGGGGCCGAAGGCCAAGCTGCTGAAAGTATGACCTTCGAGGGAGCCGTAGATTAGGTTTTCGTTTGTTCTCTTTCCCTGTGCGAGGGATTTGATTTCGAGTTTTGTAAATATGCTTTGTGAACTTTTATCATGTATAAAAGGCCGTTCGTGACTCCTTGTTTCTTTTTCGGTCTCTTGAAATAGGCTTTGATGCCTGTTGGTGATTAGTCCGATTAATAAGACTTAGAAATGAAACCCTTGGGGTTATGAATTGGCCCTGAGGTTCTTTAGGCTGGCGACTTGGGCTCTTACGCGCTTGGTCGGTATGACCCTCGGTGTAGCTGGCGACTTGGGCTCTAACGCTGTTACACCTCGCAATATTATGATGATATTACACTTCGCAGTATTAAGTTACGACGATGTTTCACCCTATAGTATTGTACGTTGAATTTGTCATAAGGTCATTGACATTAGTCCAAGTAAAGGACTATTTGGAGGTTATAAGGATTATGCTATTTCACAAGTGATGAGTAAATTCTTGAAGGTGAAAGGGTAAGCAAATCGAAGAAAATGAGTTTCATCGAAAGTTGTCATTTTGGAGGAAAAAAATACGATCCGAGATATAATATCCGATATTTATGGACTAGTACCATGCAAGATACCATATGACCATAATAGTAGAATGTATAAAGTGTATTAAAAATAAGTAGAATTTTAAGTAATTTGAGACAATTCTTAATTATGCGAGTAATTGGTTAATTATCGGGTAGCGAGATATCACCTAATTAAATTAATTAATTGTTGGATAAACAATAATATTCCCCCACCCCCACGTGGCATGCTGCTACACCTCAAGCAAATGACTCCTTAGTCATTTTGATTAGGTGTCAATCAAATTAATAATTAAAGGACACTTCATGCCTTATATTTGGTATACTATCCCTACAATTTGTATGTAATCATTCTTACAAATTAGAACGTTAGTCATGAATTGATGAGTAAAAAAGCATTTCATAACGGAACATTAGCAACTCTTGTAAAGATTTCAAAAAACTTTCAGATTCTAAAGACTACATTAACAACGAGATTTCTCCAATCAAAATCCAACGAGAATTTTTAGAAGCTTAGCAATGTACAATTTTGAGGTTCTAAAGGAATACGGTATAATCTTCTCCAAGAATATTACACGAATTTTTCCCTATTCCAGGTATGTTAATGATATCCCTTCTTTCTTTTGGCATGATCCGTACGATACAAATGAAACAAGCAAATACACAACTTTCATAAATTACTCTATTCATAGAAATACTAGGGGTGTCTATATTCTTGATTCCCCATGTGAATTATTATTATATTTTGTTCATGGGTCCCAGAACAATACGTATTTGATAATGTTTATCCGAAAAAACATATTGATTTTTATGGCATTCTGAGAAAATCTTATTAATGTATTTCTTATGCATTTCATGCATTTATACATGTACATTGACCCATGACTCAGATGGTGTTATATACGCGTATATATGTATGTATATATATATGTATATGGGATATGGGAAATGTTATGGCGTTATATACGCACCACCACCTGATCAGCTGGTATACATTGATGATTTTGCCCACAGTGGACAAGATGATATGATGGGATGTCCTTAGAGGCTGATGATGTTATGAGACATGTACCTGTGCACGACATGACATTCATACGCATATGTATGATACTATAATTATTTCATGATTTATAAAGTTATTCAGACTTACAGGTGGAGTCATTTACTCTATATTTCCTCCATGTCTGTTATGCACTTATTTATATGCCTTACATACTCAGTACATTATTCGTACTGACGTCCGTTTTTGCCCGGGGACGCTACGTTTCATGCCCGCAGGTCCCGATAGACAGGTCGAGAGACCTCCAAGTAGGCTATTAGCTCAGCGGAAGATATTGGTGCACTACATTTGCTTCGGTGTTGCTTGTTTGGTTAGTATTTAGATGTATATTGTTTGGTGTGGCGGGACTCTGTCCCGACCTTTATGAAAATTATGATTTCTTAGAGGCTTGTAGATAGATGTCATGTATGTAAAATATTATATGGCCTTGCCGGCCTATGTTCAGTGTTCAAGTGGTTATTTTGGTCCTAGAGGCCATAGGTCTTATGTATAAGTTAGCATTACCTGTTGTATTCTACCTATTTCACGACAGCCTCTCCGGCCCAGTTATCTATGATAGTATGACATGAAAAGATACGTTATGTTGGTACTCGGTTGAGTAAGGTACCGGGTGCCCATCGCGGCACATCGGTTTGGGTCGTGATAAAAGTGGTATCAGAGCAGTTCTGTCCTAGGGAGTCTACAAACCATGTCTAGTAGAGTCTTGTTTATGGGTGTGTCGTGCACCACACTTATAAGCAGGAGGCTACCATGCATTTAGGATTGTCACTCTTTCTTCTTACTCTAGATCGTGTGGTAGATCTCACTTATAAGAATTCAAATCCCGAACTTCTATTCGTAATAAGACGATGCCTACATTCAGAAAGACGATCGATAAGAGATATAGCTATGGACATGTTGCATTAGAGGAACTCGATTTTGCAACTTGCTTATGATGAGTAAATGAGAGGTCTTCAGCATATCATGCATGTACTAAAAGGTGTACGGTGCTTTATAAGGAACTTTTAGGAAAGAATACTTATCCACTCTTACGGTAAAAAGGAATAATGGAATCGAAAGTTAGACGCGAGTTGCAGCAAGTAAAAGAACCAAGGTGAAGAATGGTCCGAGGTGCCCAGTTAACAAAAGATTATCATTATTTACCATTCAGGAAGGGAGATATAAGCATTTTGAATTACCTTCAACAGTAATAGATGTACGTACAATCGGCCACACCTATCTCAGTCATGCCCTATGGGAGCTAACAAATATGGTTTAAGAGAAAGACAGGATAGCAGGATCCGGCCGGGGTTAGAGTAACCCAAAACGATGAATGGATGGTTTGCTTTAGTTTGCATTTTCGAAGGATATTACAAAGGTGCTAATGGTCCTTTTTGTGAGATACCTAGATGATGCACTCTAAAATAGTACAGCTAGATATGAGTACTACAAAGATGTGCACTGGAATCCTGGAAAGGGGTAAATATTACCTTAGTGTGGCTCCTGTACCTAGTAGAGAAAGAATGTTTGAAAATTCGAAGAGCCAATGGATGGAGCAAGGGGAGCTAAAAGAAAAAGAATGTTTTGTTCAAATTTTCAGAATGAAGTGATAGATAGACATATTAGCAAGAAAGTACAAAGAGGGATAATGAAGCATTATGAGTAAGACGTGATACATGGATGACAACAGTAGATAAAAAAAATGACAGTATTACAGAGTCTATAGTCAAGTACGAAAGGTGACAGGCTTAGAGACAATAAAAGAGTATGGGCCACAAAGTCATATCCTCATTTTGAGAAATAATTTCGTGACTCCAACGTGACTACCAGAAGGAAAAGTTAGACCTCAGAATAATAGAAATCAGTATGGGCTGGTGAACAAGATAAACTAAACATGAATTAGGGACTGAGTGATTTAATAATGATCGACATCATAAGAATTACAGATTGTGTTCCAGCGATAATAGAAAGGACGACAGAAGAATAACCTTTAAAGGTCATTCAGGAAGACGTCTCCGTAAAGCAAGCAATATGAGCAAAGTTAGGCTTAAGGGACTGTATGTGCCAGTTACACTAAGTGTCACCATCGTGAGTGGGGAATTTTGTTATCCTTGGTACAGAAGGATTACCACAAGGCGAGTAAGGGTCACTGATAATGTGAAAGGACGCCAAAGATGAAGATGAAAAACATCTATAGGCAGATCGAGTAAGTGTCATTGACAATGTGAAAGGACACCAAAGATGAAGATGAAAAACATCTATAGGCAGGTCGACATAGCACCAAGTCTTAGTACTCCCCTAAAGGGGGAATATGGAATGATAAAGGAAGAATGCGATAAAAAATGAGAAAGGGATGAGATCGAACTTATCCAAATGTTACAGATGCTATGATTCTAGAACATTATGTAAGCACGACGCCAAAAAAAAAAGAGTAAGGGTTCCTGCATGGGATGTTATTAATAGATAAGGAGTCAGTATGTGAGGTAAGTTAAGACAAGAAAATAACCCAAGAAAGATTACGCGGAATATGGAGATGAGAATGAGCTGACGAATAGTTAGTAGTTGATTCCGGAAAAGCCTAGTCATGACTAGACAAGAAGTTACAGACAAATCAGCGGATCATGCAAGATAAATGTAGTAAACCCCAACACGGAGAACTCAACCTCACAGTAATGTCATTATAATACTTGAGATATATTCAAATAGTAGTCGGGGTAGTTAAAGGTACTATATGAGTGTTACGGAGATAAAAGAAAGTGCCACTAGGAAGACAGTCAAAATATTAGTTCAGGAGTCACCCTACAAGCACAAGGGCGTTGAGATAAGTAACTACAGATAATTATAGGCAAGGAAGGACATCAAAAAGTCCGTAATAAGCTCACATATTTACGAGGGTCAAGGGTTCTCCCTAAGTATTATATAAGGAAGAAGGCTTCAACTTAAGCACAACGACCTAAACAGGAAATGGTCGTGTAACAACAGTCTCACAACAACATTATAAGCACTCCAAAGTAAAGTGGCACCTACCGTGACTAATGGATGGGAAGTAAAAAAAAACAATTTAAAAGTAATATTCGAGATCATGAGCTGTATGAAAACTTTGGCATGTTTGGGCACTAAGATAAGCTAAGTATGGATGTAACAAGGGGGCAGAAAGACCAGGAAAAGTAATAGCTTACGTTGAAAGAAAGCTAAAATGGAACAAAAGAAATTATTCGATCAATGATCCAAAGTTGGTTACGTTATGAACTCACTTAACGGTTCAGAGTTATATACATGCAGCATATACATCCGTAAAAATTCTGGTATACGTCAAAAGGAAGAATTGAGCCCAGGTCATAAATGAAGGATTAAATTATTAAAGGGTTGTATCATGCATATTTCTTAAGACCATGAAAGGCTAAACAAGATAACTAATACCATGAACCACAGATCAGAAGATAGCTTAAGCCTATATAAAGGTTGATCAGAGGGGAGAGGAAACTAAAGAGTTACATCAACTAAGTAATCAGGAGTCTGATTGTTGGACCCAGAAAATTAGAAACATCGTGATCGAGAACATTGAAAGATATTCCTTAAAACCAGAGATACAAGAGAGATAGTACAACAACCATAGTCTATAACGGCTCTGTGATAAAGCCAATAATAAGAAGTCAGTATGAAGCTTCCACCGGATTGTAGTATTATAATAGAGCTTCAAGTTGTGGTGTGAATCATACCTATGTGGAAGGGAGGTTATGAAAGAGATAGAAGATATGATACAAGATTTTAAGTAAGTAAGGTAAAAGTGAACAACGTACGAGATACTCAAATGCAGAAAGTTGTGAATAGTCCATACTTCGGATAGAAGGCTATAAGCATGGGTATCCAATAACTAGGAATGATAGCGACATCGTCATCGGCATGTCTTCCAGCCTATGGTTTCTAAGTACTGAGAAATATAGTTAAGAGAGTAGAGAAGAGTTGGAGACGATGTGATGTCTCGCTTGACGTTCCAGAATAACATAAGAAAATCTATGGTGCAAACAAGTTGAAGGAGAGTTGCGAGTAGTATAAATGGATAGGTATAGGTCGAAAGCTAAAGTATGGTAGAGCGACAAAGTTTTAGGAAAACATGAGTAAGAATGAAGAAAGTCAAGTGAGAAGGTGACGAGAATGGATAAGTCCTCCGGAGTAAGTCCATGAAAACAAGAGAGAAAATGGTTTCTCTAAGTTATTGAAAGTTCAGTATAGCCTGAATGAACTCATAGGAGTCTGAGAATAGCATTTAGAAAGAATGAAATGCTGACCTGGAAATAAAATGAGGGTATAATTGTGACAGATAAAGGATGACGTGTGGGCCTTCGTTTGAATAATGATTCAAGAAAAAGGGGGAAGAAAGAAGAGAAGGAGAAAAGATTTCGCTGGCGGCACGAAATTAGGATACCCCCATAAGGCGAATCACATTGAGACACTATGAAATACGATTATGGAAACCACTTCAAGTATTCCTCAATGCAACGTAAGACCTAATGACAATGTATTACGTAAGAAGTTTCAAGTCTTCAAGCAGAGGATTGTAGATCAACATTGAGGTGAATCAAAAATGGACAGATACAAGTTACAAAGTATGACATGAGATTAGGCCATAATCCTTAAGACGAACGATAATGAAGAGACAGTAAAGGACTGAGATTTATGCCTAAAGGATAGGCAACAAAAGTAACTGGGAGTTTGGTAAGCATACCTTAGTAACGATAAATTGAAGTAAAAATTATGGTATAGTATGACCCATGTAGATGCAGTAAACCCATACGAAGGGATAACCAGATCTATGAAATAAGATATGGCCATATTCGCATGTTCTACAAAGTATCGAGCGAAGAACTTCAGTACACCTATAGATGCCCAGAGAGGCATCCTATTAAGCCTTATATATGTTTACAAAGTAAGTCCTAGATATTGACTAAAAGCTAAAAGGAAAAAGGAAAGATGAATCGCATAATTTACAAAGTCAGGGTCATACAGGCTGCATGATAGGAGGTAGCAGCAGTTGCGAGATTAGAAAGATTTCAACCACAAGTCATGATGTGAGCAAGAAGACTAAATGGGGGAATACCCTAGACTTTGAATTTATTCACAGAGCAACTGCTTAAATAGCAAGGAGAGTATTAAGGTATTCATAAGAGCTATAAGTTATAAAAATGATAAGAGAATCAGTCAACATTCGAGGACGAATATTCCAAAGTGGGGAATGATGTTACTCCTCACAATATTATGATGATATTACACTTCGTTTGTTCTCTTTCCCTGTGCGAGGGATTTGATTTCGAGTTTTGTAAATATGCTTTGTGAACTTTTATCATGTATAAAAGGCCGTTCGTGACTCCTTGTTTCTTTTTCGGTCTCTTGAAATAGGCTTTGATGCCTGTTGGTGATTAGTCCGATTAATAAGACTTAGAAATGAAACCCTTGGGGTTATGAATTGGCCCTGAGGTTCTTTAGGCTGGCGACTTGGGCTCTTACGCGCTTGGTCGGTATGACCCTCGGTGTAGCTGGCGACTTGGGCTCTAACGCTGTTACACCTCGCAATATTATGATGATATTACACTTCGCAGTATTAAGTTACGACGATGTTTCACCCTATAGTATTGTACGTTGAATTTGTCATAAGGTCATTGACATTAGTCCAAGTAAAGGACTATTTGGAGGTTATAAGGATTATGCTATTTCACAAGTGATGAGTAAATTCTTGAAGGTGAAAGGGTAAGCAAATCGAAGAAAATGAGTTTCATCGAAAGTTGTCATTTTGGAGGAAAAAAATACGATCCGAGATATAATATCCGATATTTATGGACTAGTACCATGCAAGATACCATATGACCATACTAGTAGAATGTATAAAGTGTATTAAAAATAAGTAGAATTTTAAGTAATTTGAGATAATTCTTAATTATGCGAGTAATTGGTTAATTATCGGGTAGCGAGATATCACCTAATTAAATTAATTAATTGTTGGATAAACAATAATATTCCCCCCACCCCCACGTGGCATGCTGCTACACCTCAAGCAAATGACTCCTTAGTCATTTTGATTAGGTGTCAATCAAATTAATAATTAAAGGACACTTCATGCCTTATATTTGGTATACTATCCCTACAATTTGTATGTAATCATTCTTACAAATTAGAACGTTAGTCATGAATTGATGAGTAAAAAAGCATTTCATAACGGAACATTAGCAACTCTTGTAAAGATTTCAAAAAACTTTCAGATTCTAAAGACTACATTAACAACGAGATTTCTCCAATCAAAATCCAACGAGAATTTTTAGAAGCTTAGCAACGTACAATTTTGAGGTTCTAAAGGAATACGGTGTAATCTTCTCCAAGAATATTACACGAATTTTTCCCTACTCCAGGTATGTTAATGACATCCCTTCTTTCTTTTGGCATGATCCGTACGATACAAATGAAACAAGCAAATACACAACTTTCATAAATTACTCTATTCATAGAAATACTAGGGGTGTCTATATTCTTGATTCCCCATGTGAATTATTATTATATTTTGTTCATGGGTCCCAGAACAATACGTATTTGATAATGTTTATCCGAAAAAACATATTGATTTTTATGGCATTCTGAGAAAACCTTATTAACGTATTTCTTATGCATTTCATGCATTTATATAGGTACATTGACCCATGACTCAGACGGTGTTATATACGCGTATATATGTATGTATATATATGTATATAGGATATGGGAAAGGTTATGGCATTATATACGCACCACCACCTGATCAACTGGTTTACATTGATGATTTTGCCCACAGTGGCCAAGATGATATGATGAGATGCCCTCAGAGGTTGATGATGTTATGAGACATGTACCTATACACGACATGACATTCATACGCATATGCATGATACTATAATTATTTCATGATTTATAAAGTTATTCAGACTTACAGGTGGAGTCATTTACTCTATATTTCCTCCATGTCTGTTATGCACTTATTTATATGCCTTACATACTCAGTACATTATTCGTATTGACGTCCCATTTTGCCCGGGGACACTGTGTTGCATGCCCGTAGGTCCCGATAGACAGGTCGAGAGACCTCCAAGTAGGCTATCATCTCACCGAAAGATATTGGTGCGCTCCATTTGCTTCGGAATTGCTTGTTTTGTTAGTACGAGTTAGATGTGTATTGTTAGGTACGGCGGGACTCTGTCCCGACCTTTATGAAAATTATGTATTCTTAGAGGCTTGTAGACATATGTCATGTACATAAAATATTATATGGCCTTGCCGGCCTATGTTCAGTGTTCAAGTGGTTATTTTTGTCCTAGAGGCCATAGGTCTTATGTATAAGTTGGAATTACCTGTTGTATTCTACCTATTTCACGGCAGCCTCTCCGGCCTAGTTATCTATGATAGTATGACATGAAAATATACGTTATGTTGGTACTTGATTGAGTAAGGTACCGGGTGCCCATCGCAGCCCATCGATTTGGGTCGTGACAAACGTATTTGGTCGGTATGACCTTCGGTGTAGCTGGCGACTTGGACTCTTACGCATTTCGCGCTGAGGAGATTTAGTTGACCGTTTCGGGCTTAGTCTCCGAGTCGGGTTTTGACTCAAACTCAACGGCCCTCGGCTTTTCAAATTGGCCCTGAGGCACTTTGGGTCTGTATGACCTGTAGCTGGCGACTTGGGCTCTTACGCGTAAGGTCGATACGACCTTTAATGTAGCGGGCAACTTGGGCTTAGTCTCCGAGTCGGGTTTTGACTCAAACTCAACGGCCCTCGGCTTTTCAAATTGGCCCTGAGGCACTTTGGGTCTGTATGACCTGTAGCTGGCGACTTGGGCTCTTACGCGTAAGGTCGATACGACCTTTAATGTAGCGGGCAACTTGGGCTTAGTCTCCGAGTTGGGTTTCGACTCGAGCTCAACGGCCCTCAGGTTTTCAAATCGGCCCTAAGACGCTTTGAGTCGGTACGACCTGTAGCTGACGACTTGGGCTCTTATGCGTTATGTCAGTACGACTAGCTGGCGACTTGAGCTCTTACACTTTAGGTCGGTACGACCTTTGATGTAGCTAGCGAATTAGGCGCTTACGCTTTAGGTCGGTACGACCTTTAATGTAGCTGGCGACTTGGGCTCTTACGCTTTAGGTCGGTACAACCTCTAACCGGTTCTTTTTGAAGTAATTGGAGGCCTATGATTTTATGGCAACAGTCGGACATCTCCGAGTTGCGTTAGTTTGGTCGGAGCCTTATGACGGTGGCCATTGTATTTGGCAGTAGCCTTTTAGTCCTCGAGTGAGATAGCCACGGTGTCTATATCGAGGGTATGCCTTTTGGGGTCTTACAAGTTCGATATATAGCCTTGACTTTGATATGGGGATTATTCTTTTTTTAAGGTCGTACAAATTTTTACATGCCTTGCTTGAGGTCTTACAGTTTTGATGTTGCCTCATGGAGGGCTTACGAGTTTTGAGTTGCCAGCCCTGAGGTCTTACGGCTATGAGTCGACTGTCGGGGACAGTTCCTGAGTCAGAGTTGATGTTGGTGGCTCGATGTGACGGACTTGAGGTTGCCGTCTATGAGGTCTTAAGGCTTTGGGTTTATGATGCTTTGATGGGGTGACTGTCGGTGGCAGTCCCTGAGACATCAAAAGTTGTTGATATTGCCTTGTTGGGGCTTATACTGTTGATATTACCTCGTGGAGGGCTTACATTGGTGATATTGGAGGGCTTATGAGCTCGAAGTTACCTGCCCTGAGGTCTTATGGATGTGATATTGCCTCATGGAGGGCTTATGTGTTCGAAGTTGCCGACCCTGAGGTCTTACGGCTTTGAGTTGTTGGTGACTTGATGGAGCGATTGTCGAGGATAGTCCCCGAGCCATGGTTATGACTTTTCTTAAGATCTTGCAAATTTGTACATACCTTGCTTGAGGTCTTACATTTTTGTCGTTGCCTCGTGGAGGGCTTACGTTGGTGCCTCATAGAGGGATTATGAGCTCGAAGTGGCCGGCCCTGAGGTCTTAAGCTTCGAGTTTCTGGTGTTTCGATGGGGTGACTGTCGATGGCAGTCCCCGAGAAATCGAAAGTTGTCGATATTGCCTCGTGGAGGGCTTACATTGGTGCCTCGTGAAAGGCTTATGGGCTCGAAGTTACCTTCCCTAAGGCCTTACGGCTTCGAGTTTTTGGTATTAGTCCTTGATTGTTCGGGAAATTTTTGGCCTCGGGGCCGTTTCTTGTGAAAGTAGCAAACTTCTTTGACGCATGAAATGTTTTGACGATAAGAGGTTATCCTTCGATTACTTGGTACAAGTATACATTTTTTCACCATCGAGGGTTTGATTTATTCTATGTGGACACGGTTCATTCGACCGTTTGGTCCTATACATCGTTCTCCTGTCGAGACCCTCTTTGGCATCTTTTGGTTTCTTTGAGGAGGTGANGGGGGGGGGGGGGGGGGGGGGGGGGGATGCCCCTCGTTATTTGAGGCTGATCGATGAGAATCCCTAAACACTTGGTGAGTTCTCCTTAGGTAGCATATGGATGTTGCCTCGTTAAAAACCTCGTCGATAAAACCCTTTTGTGGTAAAATCCGATACGAGGGAAAAAGAGTGCAACGCATGCTTTAAAACCTAAGGCCTTTGGGCCGGGAGGTGCTTTGATTTCTTTTAATCGCACATCTGCGCATTTGGTTAGTGTAAAATGTGAAGGAAAGAGGGAGAGCATTGTACCTTAGCAGTAATAGTGTTTGAGCATCGATATGTTCCAATGGTTTGGAAGTTTCTCGCCTTCCATGGTGCCGAGTTTGTAGGACCCTTTGTCGATTACTTCGAGGACGCGATACGGTCCTTCCCAGCTCCGGCCTAACTTCTCTTCATTAGGGTTTCGAGTGCTTAGGATGACTTTCCGTAAGGATAGGTCCCCGACTCCGAAATGTCGGAGGTTTGTTCTTCGGTTATAGTATCTTTCATTTCCTTGTTTTTGGGCGACCATCCCGACCAGCGAAGCTTCTCGTTTCTCATCTAATAGTTCGAGGGCCGTAGTCATGCACTCATTGTTTGAGTCTTCGGTGGCATGTCGGAATCTGGCGCTTGACTCTTCGACCTCGACCGGTATCAAAGCCTCGGACCCGTATACCAAAGAGAACGACGTTTCTCCTGTGCTCGATTTAGAGGTTGTCCGATATGCCCATAGCACCTCGGGCATGATTTCTCTCCATTTTCCCTTCGCATTCTCTAACTTCTTTTTCAAGTTTTGAATGATGGTCTTATTTGTGGATTCGGCCTGACCATTTGCACATAGGTGGTAGGGCGTTGATAGGATTCTTTTGATTTTGTTATCCTCGAGAAATTTTGTTACTTTGCCTCCGATGAACTGCTTCCCGTTATCACACGTTATCTCGGAGGGGATCCCAAATCGGCACATGATGTGATCCCAAATGAAGTTGATGACTTCTTTTTCTATTATATTCTTATAAGCTTATGCTTCCACCCATTTTGAGAAGTAGTCAGTCATAAATCGAATAAATCTAGCTTTACTAGTGCCGTTGGTAGGGGGCCGACTACGTCCATTCCTCATTTCATGAATAACCAAGGCGATAAGACTGAATGTAGTTGTTCACCAGGTTAGTGGATCATTGGCGCAAATCTTTGACATTTGTCACATTTTCGGACGAACTCATTGATGTCCCTTTCTATGCTGTCCTAGTAGTAACCTGCTCTGATCACCTTTCGAATTAAAGAATCGGCATTGGAGTGATTTACGTAGGTGCCCTCGTGGATTTCTCGGAGCACGTAATCAGTGTCTCCTGGTCCCAAACATACTGCTAGGGGCCCATCGAAGGCTTTCCTGTATAGAGCTCCATTCTCATCGAGTAGAAATCGGGATGCTCTGGTCCGAAGGGCCCTTGATTCTTTTGGGTCCATGGGTAGCTTCCCACTTACCAAATAATCGATATACTTGTTTCTGCAATCCCATGTCAGGCTAGTGGAGTTGATTTCAGCATGGCCTTCTTTGATCACAAATTTGGATAGTTGAATAACAGCCCCGGGGAGTATGTCATCTTCTTCAATAGATGATCCCAGGCTTGCGAGTGCATCGGCCTCGCTGTTTTGTTCCCGAGGTATGTGGACCAGAGTCCATTCTTTGAAATGATGCAAAGTGATTTGAAGTTTGTCTAGGTACCGTTGCATCCTGTCCTCTCGAACCTCGAAGCTCCCGTTTGCCTGATTTACTACCAGAAGGGAATCATATTTTGCTTCGACGACTTCTGCTCCTAGGCCTTTGGCTAATTCGAGACCTGAAATCATAGCCTCATACTCGGCTTTGTTGTTAGTCAACTTTGTAGCTTTTATAGGTTGTCTAATCACACCACCTGCAGGTGGCTTCAGAACTATGCCGAGCCCGAATCCTTTCATGTTTGAGGCACCGTCGGTGAATAAGGTCCATACCCCCGATGATGCAACCGTTTTTAGTAGAAGTTCTTTTTCTACCTTGGGAACAAGGGCGGGCTTAAAGTCGGCCACAAAGTTTGCCAAAATTTGGGACTTGATAGCCCCCCGAGATCGATGGCCCATTTGGCCAGTCAGCCTGACAATTCAGGTTTATGCAATATATTTCGAAGAGGATATGTTGTTAAAACACATATATGGTGACATTGAAAATAAGGCTTCAATTTTCTAGACACACTTGTTAATGTAAGAGCCAATTTTTCTAAGTGTGGATACCTGGTTTCAGCATCCCCCACGGTTCGACTTACATAGTAGACAGGGAATTGCGTACCTTGCTCATCTCGAACCAACACGCCACTTACCGCTACCTCAGACGCTGCCAAATACAGATATAGAGTTTCATCCTCCTACGGGGTGTGGAGCAAATGAGGGCTTGAGAGATACCACTTTAACCCTTCCAAGGCACGTTGGCACTCCGGGGTCCATTCAAAGTTGTTTTTCTTTTTAAGTAGGAAGAAGAAGTGATGGCTCCAATCTGATGATCTCGAGATGAATCGTCCTAATGCCACTATCTGCCCGGTCAGCCGCTGTACAGCCTTCACATTATTTACCACCGTGATTTCTTCGATGGCCTTGATTTTGTCGCGGTTGATTTCAATCCCCCTATTTGATACCATGAAGCCTAAAAATTTGCCCGAACCTACGCCGAAGGCGCATTTCTCGGTGTTGAGCTTCATGTTGTAGCTCCTAAGGATGTCGAAAGTATCCTGCAAATGAGTCAAATGGTCCTCTGCACGCAGGGGCTTAACTAGCATGTCATCAATGAAATTTCATGGATTTGCCTATTTGATGTTCGAACATCTTATTAATTAAGCGTTGGTATGTGGCCCCCGCATTTTTAGCTCTAAGGGCATTACATTGTAGCAGTATGTGCCATACTTCATGATGAACAAAGTCTTTTCCCTATCCTCGGGGTTCATTTGAATTTGATTATACCCGAAGTAGGCGTTGAGAAAGGTGAGAATCTCGTGGCCAGCTGTGGCATCAATCAATCGATCGATGTTGGATAGCGGGAACGAATCTTTAGGACATGCTTTATTTAAGTCCTTATAGTCTACGCACATTCATAACTTGTTCCCTTTTTTGGGGACCACTACTACATTGGCTAACCACTCGGGATATTTTACTTCCCTGATGGATCCTATTTTGAGGAGTTTTGTTACCTCATTTTGACGAACGCGTGCTTTACCTCGGATTGAGGCCTCCTTTTTTGCTTCACCGATTTGAACCTAGGGTCGACGCTTAGTCGATGGATGGTTATTCCTGGGGAGATCCCTGTCATGTCTAAGTGGCACCAAGCAAAGTAATCAATGTTGTCAATAAGAAATTGAATGAGTTCTTTCCTGAGCTCGGTGGTTAATCCCGTTCCCAGGTATACCTTTCGATCTGGTGGGTGTTTCATCAAAATAGCTTGCTCCAATTCTTCGATCGTTGATTTTGTTGTATCCGATTCTTTGGGGGAAACGAAGGTTCGAGGAGTTAGGAAGTCTTCTCCATCATCCTCGTTGACCCGTTTATATCCTGACCCCTCCGAGGTGGAGTATATGGTCTCTGTCGCCACGTCGTGCACTGCGAACATTTCCTTTGCCGCATGTTGCTCGCCATACACCATTTTTATGCCCTCTGTAGTCGAGAATTTCAACATCTGGTGGAAAATCGACGGTACCGCCCTGATGCCGTGTATCCATGGCCTTCCAAGCAGGGTGTTGTATCTCGTGTCTCCCTCGTTGACATGAAACTTGGTGCCCTGAACTGTACCGGACACATTGACTGGGAGGATGATTTCCCCCTTTGTCGCTTCACTCGCCATGTTAAACCCACTGAGGGCTCTAGAATCGGGTACGATTTGGTCGAGCAGCTCGAGCTGCTCCACTACCCCAAATCTGATTATATTGGCCGAGCTACCTGGATCCACGAGCACACGCTTAATTTGAACACTATTCAAGAGAAAAGAAATTACCAGCGCATCGTTATGTGGTTGGGACAAGGCTTCGACATCTTCTTATCTGAACACAACAGTTCCTTTAGGTATACAATTCTGAGTTCGTTCTTTCGTGGTGGTGGGCACCTTGGCCCGTTTGAGCACGGGTTCTTGCGGTTCGTGATCCTCAGGGCCATTTTTTTCATGTGCGTTTACTGGGTTAGACATTTTTTGACTTGAAATTGAAGATTCTTGGGCAAGAAAAAGCGTGAAAAGAATAATTTGTGTTTTTAGAAAACCAACACTAAAACAACCACTATTATTTTTAGCCCCACGGTGGGTGCCAAACTGTTTACCTGGAAAATGATAATTATAATTATATTTAATTATGTGATTCTAAGAATACGTGATCTATTTTAATACCGGTTGTTTAGGCAGTAGATGCTGAGTGTGAATTGAGAAAAATGAAATAAGAGCAAAAGGAAACGAGATTAAGCAAACCAGCCAACGAAGAGACCGGTCTCGCGGGTAGTCGGAAGGGCCTCGAGGTCGAGCTTTAGAAGCTTGACTAGGGGATATCGATAACGGTATAACAGTGTTGAAGGCCTTAAGAATGACCTATTTATGATCTATAACAAGTAATAAATGAAGAACAATTCAAGAACACAATAAATGAGAAGCAATAAATATATGAAACAATTGTAGAGAATATTTTGGTTAGAGACCAGAGGGTGTTCTTGTTCTTGTATTCAATATCATGTCGGTTACAAAGTGAAAAGGGTCCCCCTTACATATGAGGGGGAACTCCATCATAGTACATGTGTAATTAATGCAAAGAGAGATGGTTAGTACAACCATTTAATTCCACAGTACGGGCTTGTACTAATTTACGCACTTTGTCAGCTTTAATCACGTGCCTCTTGGGAGTCTCCCGCCTTATCATGACGGTCTTCGAATCTCGCCCCGCCTCGAGGCATATCGACCCCTAGGAATGCTTCCTCAAGGAGTGCACCTCGGGGATAAACTTCAAATCCCACTCCGATACAGTCGAGGTCGAGGCTTGAACTGCTGTAGGAGACTGAAAATCGGGCTCCCTAGGTTTTGCCGTATACAAAAACCTAATCTGAAAAAGAATACAGAAATGGGGTTTCCTTTCGCATTCAAAAGGTGAAGGGTGTATCCTTTCCCAAACTATAAAGGTTAAGGGATAAACTGGGTTTTACGTAATAGTTATAGCCACACAAAATATATGTGTCTCATTTTATATCACAAGTTCAACGTCTTTTTTTCCTTAAACTCTGTACCCAATTAAATAAGTTCACATAAATTAAAACAGAGGGAGTAGTTATTTATAGTTGAATTCATGCACTATGGTCAGAATTATGACCTCGTAGTTACTAAGCTATCCCTTTTGGAAATTCCTTTATTTAATTTGTGACACAAAATTAGAGAAATAACTATGTTGTTAATCATCCACCGGTAAAGTTCTCCAGCGCCGATACCGATAAACCAGGTAAGCACTACCCCTTCTCTTTCTCTCTCCTCTCTCTCTCTCTCTCTATCTATCTCTCTCTCTCTCTCTATTACCCCCTCGTATTTTTCTCTTTCGTCCCCCTTTATTTATTCCACCTCCCTTTCTTAACCCTAGAAGTAGCTAGGCCGACGACTGTCGCACCGCCGTTGCCGCCACGTCTTTCTTTTTCTTTTTCTGGCTCCAATCACAACACCCTCCTCTGTGCTTCTCTTCCTTTTTTATTTTTCGGTGACATCCGGCCCGATGATTTGGGCCAGCATCAGATCTGTGCCGGTGAAAGTCCCGCTCTCGTCTCTTTTTCTTGGTGCCGTGCTGTGTTGTGTGTGTTTCAGGTAGCAATTTTTGGTGGCTATTTGGTGATGGGTGGGAGGTACATGCGCAAACGTATCAGAGTAGGCCAGTTAGCAGTCATAAGGGCTGGACTTTGGGTCCCACAACAACAGGAGTATAGCAAATCGAAAGTCCAGGTTCTATTCGGGGGAATTGGTACCTTCGCCACCTATTTCTCTTTCGCATGTGTTAGTTAATTTGTTGCTGTAATAGTGTGTAATATTTGTTACTTCCGAGTTTAGACCTTTGCTTGTCTGTAGTTGCATTTTTTTTCTAGAACACCGTAAGTATAGTGGTTGTGGTTTGTAATGGCAGAGTAGGGTCATGTCCTTGGGATGGGCACGACAGAAGGGCGAGGGTCGAACACGGGTCAGGGGGTGGGACGGGTCCCTGAGGGGTTAAAGACAACAAGGGATCCTGTAGGTTAAGGACTGGATTGTGGAATATAGGGACGTTGACAGGTAAGTCTACAGAGCTGGCGAAGATTCTCCAGAAGAAGAAGGTCAATATAGCTTATGTTCAGGAGACCAGGTTGGTAGGATCGAAGGTGAGGAATGCAGATGAGTTTAAATTATGGTACTCCAGGCGCGTGAAGGGCAAGAACGAAGTGGGTCTTTTGGTAGATAGGGAGCTCAGGGAGTCAGTGGTAGAGGTTAGGCGGGTGAATCACAGATTGATGGTGATTAAGTTATTAGTTGTAGGGAGAACTCTGAATGTCGTTAGCACTTACGCGCCACAGGCAGACCTGGATGAAGAATTTAAAAGGCGCTTCTGTGAGGGGTTGGATGAGGTGGTGCGGGGTATTCCGCTTACAGAGAAGTTATTTATAGGAGGGGATTTAAATGGTCATATTGGGTCATTTGCTGTGGTGAGGTGCACGGTGGATTCGGCTTTGGGGATAGGAACAGAGGAGGTACTTCACTGTTAGAATTCGCTAGGGCTTTTGAGTTGGTGATCGCGAACTCTAGTTTTCCGAAGAGGAAGGAGCATTTGGTTACTTTCCGCAGTATGGTGGCTAGGACTCAGATTGATTATCTCCTCCTCAGAAGATGTGATAGGGAGTTGTGTGTGGATTGTAAGGTGATCCCAAGTGAGAACCTCGCAACTCAACATAGGCTCCTAGTGATGGACGTCAGTATCGTGATAAAGAGGAAGAAGAGATTTGTGCAGGGTCAACCGAGGATCAAGTAGAGTGCTTTGAATAAGGATAATGCACATGAGTTGGAGGGGCGATTGACGGTTCTGGGTTCCTGGAAGAGTTGTGGGGATGCTAGCACTATGTGGATGCCGACGACATACTGTATAAGGGAAGCGGTGAGAGAGGTGTTAGGGGTCTCGAAGGGCTGTTATGGCGGGCACCGAAGCGACTGGTGGTGGAATGACGTGGTCCAAGGTAAAGTGGAAGAAAAGAAAGTGAAGTACATTTTGTTAGTGGAGAGAATCGACGAGGAGCAGAGGAGAGCGAACAAAGTAAGGTATAAGGAAGCTAAGAAGAAGGCGAAATTAGCGGTAACAGAGGCTAAACATACTGAGTTTGGTCGGTTGTATGAGGAACCAGAGGGGGGGGGGGGGGGGGGTAGAAGTAGGGACAACAAGTTATTTCGGCTGGCCAAAGTAAGAGAGAGGAAGGCTCTTGGCCTGGATCAAGTGAGGTGTATCAAAGATGAGGAGGGTAGAGTGTTGACGAAGGAGTCCCAAATTAAGCATAGATGGCAGACGTACTTTCACAAACTTTTGAATGAAGAGGGGGGAGGGGGTAACATCGTGTTGGGGGAGTTGGGACACTTCAAGACTTTAGGTACTATAGGCGTATTAAGATGGAGGAGGTAGTGGGAGCTGTGCGTAAGATGAGTCGGGGCAAAGCGACCAGACCAGACGAGATTCCAGTAGAATTTTGGAGGTATTTGGGTAGGGCAGGCTTGGAGTGGCTGATTGGCTGTTTAATGTGATTTTTAGGACAAATAGAATGCTGGATGAGTGGAGATATAGTATGATGATTCCGCTGTACAAGAACAAAGGTGATATCAAGAATTGTAACAACTATAGGGGCATCAAGTTGTTAAGTCATACCATGAAAGTTTGGGAGAGGGTGGTGGAAGGAAGGGTAAGGAAGGCGGTGTCTAATTCTGAAAACCAATTCAGGTTCATGCCGGGACATTCTACTACGGAAGCTATCCACCTTATCAGGAGGTTGGTGGAACAGTACATGGATAAGAAGATGAATTTGCACATGGTGTTTATTGACCTAGAGAAGGCGTACGACAAGGTCCCTAGGGACGTTCTTTGGAGATGCCTGGAGGTGAAAGGGGTGCCGGTAGCGTACATTAGATCAATAAAGGATATGTATGATGGAGCTAAGACTCGGGTCAGGAATGTAGGAAATGACTTAGAGCTTTTTCTGGTGGTTATGGGGTTACATCAAGGATCTGCGCTTAGCCCGTTCTTATTTTCCCTGGCGATGGACGCCCTAACACAGCATATTCAGGGGGAGGTGCCATGACGTATGTTGTTCGCTGATGATATAGTTCTGATTGATGAGATGTGAGGCAACGTTAATGAGAGATTGGAGGTTTGGAGGCAGGCCTTGGAGTCCAAAGGTTTCAAGTTGAGTAGGACTACGATGAAATATTTGGAGTGTAAGTTCAACAGCGTGACGGGGGAAGTGGACATGGTAGTGAGGCTCGACTCACAAGTCATCCCCAAGAGAGAAAGTTTCAAGTACCTAGGGTCAATTATCTAGGGAGATGGGGAGATCGACGAGGATGTCACATGGGTGGGGTGGATGAAATGGTGGTTAGCGTCTGATGTCTTGTGTGACAAGAAAGTTCCACCAAAACTCAAAGGTAAGTTTTACAGAGCGGTGGTTAGACCGGCTATATTGTATGGGGTTGAGTGTTGGCCAGTGAAGAATTCACATATCCAGAAGATGAAAGTAGCCAAAATGATGATGTTGAGATCGATGTGCGGGCATACTAAACTGGATAAGATAAGGAATGAAGATATTCAGAGAGGGTGGGCGTTGCTCTCGTGGATAACAAGATGCGGGAAGCGAGACTTAGATGGTTCGAACAAGTGTGGAGGACAACCATAGATGCCTCGGTTAGGAGGTGCGAGCAGTTAGCTTTGGCAGGTACGAGAAGAACTAGAAGGCGACCTAAGAAGTATTGCGAGTTGATCAGGTAGGACATAACGCGACTTCATATTTCCAAGGACATGGCTCTTGATAGGAACTTGTGGAGGTCGAGCATTAGGGTTGTAGGCTAGGGGTAGTCGAGAGTTTTTTCCTCTTTGTACCGGGTAGTCTGATAGAGTTTTGTCTAGGTCTGTTATCGGTCTATGTTGTGTTCACATTATTTTGTTGTTTTGCATAGTTTTGTGTTATTTCCCTTTCACTTATTTGTTGTCTCTTACGATGATTTTATTACCTTTATGGCTTCTTTTATTGTTACATACCTTCTCGTTTGTTTCTTTTATGATATTGTTGTCTCTTCTGTTGAGCCGAGGATCTCCCGAAATAGCCTTTTTACCCTTTCAGGGTAGGGTAAGGTCTGCGTATACTCTATGCTCCCCAGATCTCACTAGTACGGATTTTACTAGGTATGTTGTTGTTGTTGTAACTATGTTGTTAATCAGGAAAAGTTTGTGCGCATGGCTCATTCTCTCTCGGCGCATGATAACTAACGTGCGCCTGCCATGGGGAAGAGAGCATGCGTACCATCACAAAAGCTACTAATGGATCAAGCTTTATCTTTGTTACTTCATAGAGGATAGAAGAACACTCAAAGTTCTGCTCAAACCCCAATTGTTGTCCAAATTGGGGGAAAATCCAATGAAACAGTAACAAGGAAAAGTGAGACACAAAAGCAACATGCAATTATTTAGTAGCAATGGGAGGAAGTCATTGATGAACCTCTCAGTGAACCATCGAGCAATAGGAAGAAATCGTGGGCTGATCAAGTCGAAGGGGAGGAGAGAACAAAGAAGACGAAGTCAATTTTGGACAAATTTGATATATCAAAGATATCAAATACTGGATTCAAATTGGAATAAGTATCGCCAATAAACATGGTAAGTCAACTATTATTGCAATTGATAAAGATGATATTGCAACTGAAGTGGAATTTTGGATATATACAGAGGCTATAGGCAAAGCATAGTTTGAACAAAATAGTGATGCTGAAAAATGGAATTGTACTTTTAAATTTGATAGTGCTATTAGTATGAATGAAGCTATATGGGGGTGGGGTGGTGGATATATCACTTCGACAATAAGCTTTTTATTGTGAAGAAATGGAATCCCAACATGGAGTTCACAAGAGAGGAACTATACACTCCCAATATGGATCAAACTTCCAGGCCTAGAATTTAAGTATTGAAGTCCAGAAGGGTTGAGTAAAATAGGAAGTCTAGTAGGAAAACCAATGATGGTGGACCAAAACACTGAGAAGAAGGTGGGACTCAGTTTTGCTAGACTGTTAGTGAAGGTGGGACTCAGTTTTGCTAGATTGTTAGTGGAGGTGGACATGAAGATAGACCTTCCAGATGTAGTGCTATTCAGAAATGAAAGGGGCTGTGGTTGAATAGAAAGTTCTGTACGATTGGAAACCAACACTCTGCAACTATTGTAAAAAGTATGGATACTCTGAGGATGTTTTCAAGAAAAAGAACCCTTCAAAACCTGTTGAAAAATGCAGGAGGAAAGGGTGCGGAATGACAACTAAAAGAAGAAGAAGATAAGCATGATAGAAATCATGACAAAGAGGCAGTGCAATCTGCAAAAAAAGATAGCAGTAAGAATGCAGGCTGGATCACTCCTTTGAAGACAGGGAAAGCTCATATCATAGGCGCTCAGCAGGTTGCTCGTGCAAATTCCTTTCAGGCACCTGATAAATCAGGAATTAGTAAGACAAAGGAGATAGTTCCAGTGGGAAAAGTGGGAGGCCAATCCATTCCTTTGTTAGGGAATGGTTAATAATCTTTCTTGGAATGTGAGGGACTAATTGCCCCTAATAATCAAAATGAGACTAAAATCCTTTGCAATTATGAAAAAGTTGGAATTATAAGATTATTAGAAACAAAAATAAAGAAGGATATAGAACAAGTAGCTGGAAAACTATTTAGTGTATGGCAATATATCACTAATTTGGAGGCTCATTATAATGGCAGAATATGGGTTACTTGGAGGCCAGAGTACTACAGAGTTAATCCAAAAAGTATCACTGCACAAGGAATAACATGTGAAGCTTATTATGTCCCTCTCCAAACTCAGTTTGCTATCACCTTTGTGTATGCATTTAACACTAAGGAAGAGAGGAAGAGCTTATGGAGTTGGTTACTTGAACAAACTTAGTTTGCAAGTTCCCTTGGCTAATTATAGGTGACTTCAATTCAGTTTTAAATATGGACGACATGATAGGGGGTAATCTAGTTACATGGGCATAAGTAGCAGACTTTAACAATTACATGGGAGAATGTGGATTCTTAGAACTACTTTACCAGGGCAGTAAATATACCTAGAATGATAGACACTGTGGGCAAAGAATATATTCTAAAATAAGTTGGACTTTCATTAATAGCGAATGGTTAGACCTTATGCCATCATGTAACGCCAAGCTCCTACCTGAGGGTACCACTGTCCTATAAAGATAACTCTATCAGATGATGCTCCTAAGGTCAAAATATCATTCAAGTACGACAATGCTTGGGCACAACACTCTCAGTTTAATCATATTGTAGCAGATTTATGGAGAACACCTATAGAAGGATGCAAAATGTTTCAGATTGTTAAAAAGCTGAAACTACTGAAAAGGAAGCTTAGGGAACTTAACAATTAATACTTCAGCAATATTGAGAAAACAATTAAAGTTAATAGACAAGCCTTGAAGCAGATGCAAGAGAGGTTGCAGACTGATCTTAGTAACCCTAACCTTCAACAGGAAGAACATGAGAAATATAAAAAATTTAGAGAATCATCCTACCTTGTTGAAATATTCCTACAATAGAAAAGTAAATCTACATGGTTAAGGTTGGGAGATGACAACACATGGTACTTCTACTCAGTAATAAGACATAAAAGACTCAAGTTAGCTACTATTCAATTGAAAGATGAACAAGGGGTATGGAAGACAGAACCTGGAGCAATTGTAGTTCTAATCTCGAACTACTATCAGGAGTTGCTTGGGCAAAAGACTAGTATTAGAAGGAGAGCATTCAAAGGCTTCATATAAAATGGTCCCTTACTGACAACAAAATTACAACTGGAATTACTGCAGCCTATTAAGGAAACGGAAGTCAAGAAGGCATTATTCCATATTGATAGCAATAAAAGTCCAGAACTTGATGGGTAGTGGGTTCTTTAAAGCTTCATGGCACATTCTAGGCAGTGATATTACTGAGGTTATTCTGGATTTCTTCAGGATTGGAAGATTGTTAAAGCAGATTATTTCCACTAGCATTGCTCTAATTCATAAGGTAACTGATCCTGAGTATGCCAGCCAATTCAAACCAATTTCATGTCGTAATGTCTTGTACAAATGTATTTCAAAAGTGGTTTGCAGTAAGCTGAAAGATGCTGTAAACTACTTAGTAGCAGACAATCAATCAACATATGTGCATGGTAGATCCATGATGCACAATATGCTCATTTACCATGACTTTCTTAGTCACTATAACAAGAAGACATCACTTAGATGCCTAATGAAAATTGACCTCCAGAAAGCTTATGATATTGCCAACTGGGAGTTCTTAGAAGAGATTCTGCTTGGCTATGGATTTCCAGAACGATTTGTCCAATTAATTATGGCTTGCGTGACTTCACCAAATTCTTAGTCCCTGTTAATGGTGAACAACATGGATATTTTGAAGGTCAGAGGGGACTTCGACAAGGTAATCCAATGTCACCTTTACTTTTTGTGTTGGTCATGGAATACCTCTCCAGAACATTAGGGAGGATGGGTGAACTTCCAGACTTCAAGTACCATCCAATGTGTAAACAATTGAAGCTGAATCATCTCATCTTTGCTGTTAATTTAATGGTTTTTTTACAACGGTGAAGAGTGAATAGAGTAATGGAAGCACTAAAGAATTTTAGTGAGGTGTCAGGTCTGATAGACAACATGGACAAATCTAACATATTCATGGCAGGAGTAACTGATCAAACTAAGGAGAGCTTGTTGGCTGTAATAGGGTTCTTAGAGGGCTCTTTTCCTATTAGGTACATTGGCCTTCCTTTGTCACCTAAGAAGTGGAGCAAGTTGGAGTGCCAACAACTTATAGAGAAGATTACTCAAAGAATCAAGGTAACCTTTGCAAAGAAGTTGTCATATGCAGGAAGGCTTTAAGTGATAACTGCAATTTTATTTTCAATATATAGCTTCTGGGGTTTAGTGTTTATTTTACCTCAGAGTGTCTTAAAGGAAGTTGATAAAAGATGTCGAGATTACTTATGGGGTAGTTCAGAGGATAAGAGAAGAGTACCATTAGTTTCCTGAGAAGATGTGTTATTCTAAAAAAAAATGGTGGCCTGAACATCAGGGGATGCAGAAGCTAGAATAAAGCTTCAGTTGGGAAACTGTTGTGGCAGCTAACTCACAGTAAGAACTCATTATGGGTCAATTCAGTGCATGACATCTACATCATGAATGATCCTAACGTATGGTCTCATGATGTGCCCCAAGATTGCAGTTGGTATTGGAAAAAATTAAACTCCCTAAAAGAGAAGATGCAAGAATGGTATATGCAGGGTACATATATACTAACTCCTAAAAGGGACTATTCCATAACAAACACTGATAATGCTCTACTGGGAGGCCAATATAAGACGGAGAATGCGAGTCTTATTTGGAGTAAGTTTGCACAACCAAATCACGGATTAATTTCTTGGATCGCAACTAAAAAGAGATTGCTGACAAAAGAAAGATTAGGCCAAATGCGGATTACAGTAGCAGATATGGCTTGCTGTTTATGTGATGATCAAGTAATTGAAACAAGCCAGCATTTGCTGGGAATAGTCCGTTGATACAGGCTATTAGAAGATCATTATTGCAATGGACACGTAAATTTCACTGCTACTGTGTTGTATTCCATGTATTTGCACGACTGTGTTTATAAATACAATGAGGTAATCTACCTAAAAAATAGGGATTACATCTGTTTAATTATGTATTTCATATATTCACGCGATTGTACTTATAAATACAGTGAGGTAATCCGCCTGTATATATTGTATTCAATTCACCGTATTCAATTCGACTGTATTCCTACAACAAAAAATCACAAAACACAGTGACATTCAGCTGTATTAAAAAATACAGACCTTCAAAATACATAAATACATGCAAAAATAATGTATTTATATAAAAATATAATGTATTTGAGTGTATTTGTATCATTGTATGTGACTAAATAGCAAAGAAAAGAAGAAAATTCGCTGGAGGTGGCATTTTTCGGCTAAGAAAAATATTGTATACATTGTATTAAAACTAAACATAGAGACGTACAAAAGTCCAATCCTCAAATCTTCTCCGGCATAGCCATGGCCAGATCTGTTCACCTCTGAGGATGAGCCAATAATGGATGATGACGTCGGTGACGATTTTGACGACGACCATGATGATGACGCCGACGATTCTACTGATTTGAGGGAGAAGATAGATGATTGAGAATCTTGCTGATAGAGAGAACGTAATTGGTGTATTTCATGCCTCAATGATAGGTGTAAATAAATACATATTTTGCTATAAAATAGAAAAGGTAGCTATAAATAATTAAATTATTTTGATTTATAATAAATAGGATGCAATAGTTCGCTATAGGAGGTAAAAATTCCTAGAATATACTGTATGTCAAATTTGTTGAAAATGTGGAATGCTTTGTACTATAAATTTTTCAAACTTGATGTACAAATAGATAGAATAGCAGCAAACAAGCATCTTTCTACTTTGTAGCTTGCATATTCTTGAACTTAGTATCAATGAACTAAATTGTACAAAAACTCATGATGCAAGAGTCTAGAAAATGAATCTTATATCAAACATATTCAACTATTCCGTGCAAACTTTACCTCTCATGGATCTCTATACAACACTTTCTAACTTCTATTGAGCAGAAAAAGTCTGCGAGCTTGAGTTACAAGAAGACAGCTTTTCTCGAGCTCAGTAATGCTATAAAGGTGTGATACGGACACTGTCTTTTGAGCTACAAAGAAGAATATTACTCAATAACTAGCAAAACTTGAACAAAATGAATCAGATATCAAAAGATCATTAATTCTCATCATAACTGACAACATCAGAAAGGAATGGATCCTTCAACAGTTCAGCGGCTGAGGGTCTTGCTCTTGGCTGCCTGATGCACCTAAAATGAAGGCCTTCAACTCAGGATCGCTCACCCTGTTAAGAGCTTGAGGCTTTATTCCAGCAGTTACCATCTTGTATAGTTTTGCTATACCGTCACATTCACTGTAAGGCATCTCAAGAGTAGCCATTTCAATCAAAGCACATCGCAAATGAGTATATGTCCACCAACTCGGTGTAGTCCTCTTCATAAAGCTGTGGTGCCATATACTCTGGTGTCCCTAGTAGAGTATGTGCTGCATGGTTCTTCCCTTGCCAGACCAAGATCACCAATCTTTACCTATGTAAACATGATATTGTTAGGATGTTAAGGTTGATCAAGAGTCTTGTATCTGCTAATCCATCATGGCAGTAGGTGTAGAGGTAATGCGCCCCACCAACTGCCTAAAGCGTGCGTCTACCCCGATACCTACTCAGCCAAATTTAGGATTTAAGTTCCATAAGCTATCTCTAATAATACCAGCACAAGTTGTCCTCCCAGGACTCAGGATATGTAAGAGAAACAGAACCTCTCATTTCCATGAATATGTCAATAAAGTAAATGGCATGTATTTTGCAGCTTAATCATATGAAAGAGAGAGGAACTAATTCATTAAGATTGGGCAGCATTACATTGTATTTTTGACACAAAGTGGAGCTAATTAAAAAGTATGTGACGTTATGTTTTTTACCATATAGTGTTGCTTACTTATGTCTAGATCATAGAAACATTAAGCCAGTGTTCAATACCTCTAAACGGACAACTGAAGTCAGTTGAGACTGAGTTCATACCTTTCCAACATTCCCATTAATAAAGATAGTACTGCAGTTGAGGTCTCTATGAATGACACAAGGGTCATGAGTATGGAGATAATCCAAGCCTTTTAGTATCTGTCTTGACCACTTCTTCAAGGCCTTTATCGAAACATGACGATGCTTCTTCCTGTATTCCCTCAAATTACCAGAAGCAAATGCCTCAGTTATGAAATTCAGAATGTTCTTCTCACAGTCCTTCCAGAAATGGTACATGACTATGATGTTGTCATTCTTCAACTTCTTCAGCAACTCGATCTCAGAATATATCTTATTGATGATGAAAGCGTCGCCGTGAAATCTGCTCAATTTAATCTGATTCCAGGCGACTTCTCTTCCTTCCGCAATATCAAACGCCCTATACACCATCTTCTCTAACCACGGCCAAGCAGCTCCTTGTACCGTCCAAACCTCCCGGATGGATCAACCTCAGCAAATAATTCATTTTCTTGATCAGGATTTGCAGTTGGCATTCTGAGTTCTATAAGAGTAAACAGAAGAAGCCTAAGCATTTAAAAGATTCTTCAGAGAAAACAACTGTACAACGTCTATTGCCATAATAAGACCTAAGAGATGTTAGCTTGGGCAAATCGCGTGCGAATCCATTACTTTTGGTTCAAATTATTGTATATAAACTGGAAAAACTGGTACAAATATAAACTGGGACACCACCCATCGCTTTCAGTTCAAACTGCTGCACATGAAGTAAAACGCTTCTGCAAATACGTAGGCATCCTAAGTCTGCATCTATTATCATAAAACTGTACGGGGAAAAATGTGGTATTGTGCTCAGCGGCCGAGTTAGAAATTTTAGCAAGGAGACACTACACTAAGCGTTTTCCTTATATAAAAGGATTCAAAAATACAAAATTAAATTCTTTAATCCATATACACAGTACAATTTTCCGGTCAAGGGGATCCAGTTGGACCCCCTTCACCATACATAGCCAGTCTGCTCCCACTGGCTTAAAATCTTAAAGTTGATATAATTCAACTCCATTCTATGTTTGCAACAATCATAAACCTCAAAATCACTTATCCTTTTTCAACAAATTGAACTCAAAGATTCAAAAGCTTCTGACTTTATTAGATGAAATTCATAAGTACGAATATACAGCAAAATTTTAACAGCAAAAAGATCAATAAGTTCCGATCGATTTAACCAACAGATAAATATTGTACCAGAAAAGAAAAACTCAAACACACTAAATAAGATGGAATTATAGTAGTGAAAGCAAAAGCAAAAGCAAAAGCAAAACTATTTACCTTGAAAATGGTAATTACAATTATATTTGATTTTGTGGTTCTAAAAATATGTGATCTGTTTTAATACTAGTTGTTTAGGCAAAAGATGAGTGAGAGGTAAGAAATTAGAGAAGAGCAAGGGATAATGAGATTGTGCAAACCGAGCTTGGTCAAAATAGGGCTCGAGGTCGAGCTCGAGGGCTTGACAGAGGGCGGTCGATGAGGATACAACAGTATTGAAGGCCTCGAAGATGACCTCTTTATGATCAATAATGAGCAATAAATGAAGAACAATTAATAAACACATTAAATGAAAGACAATAAATCAATGGAACAATTGTAGAGAATGTTTGAGTTAGAGAGCAGGAAACGTTCTTGTTCTTGTATTGAATATCATGTATGTTACAAAATGACAAGGGTCTCCTTTATATAAGAGGGGGTATCCCAACATAGTACATGTGTAACTATTACAAAGATAAACGACTAGTGGCCATTCCGGTTCAATTATGATGCGAAAATTAATTGAGAATTCACATTGGCATATATTGAAGAAATGGAAGGTTCTTCAAGAATTCTCTTGTGTTGCTTATTCTCATGATATACCAATTAAGGCTGGGATTGAATCCCTTGATTTCTGGAACGAATAGAAAGTGATATATATGGGCCCAGTCACCTGCCATGTGGACCGTTTACTATTATATGATTTTAATAGATGCAACTATTGTATGGTCACATGTGTGTTTGTTATCAACTTGCAATTTGAATTTTGCAAGGTTGATTGCTCAAATTATTAGAGCACAGTTCCAGAATATAAATATGATAATTATCTTGGTAATGCTGGTTTAAATACAAGTTGGTTTAGCAGAAATTGTATGCCTCCAATTAAGCTAAACCATTGGTTATGAGAACAAAGATTCCAAATAGAAATTTGGTATGATGTGTATTATTTAATATACAACAACACTTGTATGCATCTAGCCAACAAGTTATGATAACTTCTCCCTATCAGAATTGGTTCAGGGTCAGGAACCAAATAAATTTCATCTAGAAATATGGATGTTCTACATGATTTAAATGTGCCACCACAATGCACAAAGATGTGTTCCCAAAAAAGGTTGGAAAATGTGTTGGTGATCCCAACATTAGGGGGAGAAAATGGGTAGCTGAAAAAGTAATCATGGAATGAATTATTATGAGTGTACCTAGATCCTCGTATAAGAAAATGTGAACTTGAAGTTCAAGTGATAATTCATTTGCAAAATATTTCCAGGCGTATTTGCTGACCCAAAGCGAAATGTTATATTTCAGCTACTAATGCTCCAAATAGAATAAAGTCCATCACGGATATAGTCAATGGAACGCATGAAGCGTAATAGAATAATCGGTTCCAAAGATAAAACTCCTTGAAGAAGGAGTGAAGCAAATGATAAAGATGGTCATACTAAGGAGGCAAGTGCTATGTAAGAGCACAATGCCATAAAACTTTATAAGACCTCATGGAAGAGGCTCAGGTACCTGAAAATAATGAGATCTAGATAAGTTATGTCTTTATTGTGTGATGATGGAACTGATGTAAAATGATCATCGATGATATTGTTGATATAATGTAGCGCTCAATATTTTTAGTATTGACGAGGATCTTGAGCTCAAATATGTCATGGAATTTGGACAGATAAATGATTGGTCAATCAAAAATACGCAACCAAGATTATCTTCACTTGGAAAATGTGAAGTTTTGGACTGATAGTCCCAACACTTGAAAGTATAAAGCCAGTGGGGTGACACAAGATTTTACGTAAATGTCCTGGCATTGATTATATGGAAACATATTCCCTTGTGGTGGATACAGTTGCTTTCACATTTTAGTCTGGCAATACCCGATAAATTTGATATGCGTATAATAAAATAATTGAAGGATTTAAACTGTTCTGAAGCATATTAAGGTTCCCGAGAAATTCATTATAAAGTTTCAGCAAATCGTTATGTGGATTAGAGAAACCATGGCGTATATGATTTATTTTTGTATCTATTGCAATTGGTGCACTGTGTATCTTTCTAGAACCATGAGTATAAAAATATGCTAGCGAGATATAGTTTAATTCCTATATAAAGATACTGGAGTACTATTAGTACTATACTGCAAAAGGAATCCTTGATATATATTTGTTTATTCTAACAAATATTGTCAAGGTTTGTTGTTTATGCAAATGCAGGCATTTTCTGAAGTCCGTTCTTCAAACAATCTATTTGTATGTGAGAGTACTGCCATATTGTTATTTCACAAGGTAGTCAATTGTTGATACTTATTCAAGTCATGTCAATATACTAGCAACTGAAAAAGCAAGTGACTCAACACACAACAAATATGTGACTTTTCCTTGAAGAGAAGATTCCAATAATAGTGAAGACGATGATATTTGTTTATCTCTATTGGAAGAAGGATATATTAAAGGAGACAAAATAAATCATATGTTTCGCAAAGTTCTTTATCAGACACAATTTTCAACGGGCGGTTAAATAGATGTTCGACAAATTTGTTCGCTTGATAATTTGGTGTTCTGTTCCGTGAAGCATGTGCAACCTCAACATTTGAGAAGTTGGTATACAAGATCAAAACACGTCATCTCGGAGAAACAAATTGATGTTTTCATCAGGGGGAGAGAAATACGCGCTGTACTCTTTTTCCTTTCACTAAGATTTTATCCCACTGAGTTTTTCTTGCAAGGTTTTTAATGAGACAGCAAATAATGCGTATTTCAAGATATGTGTACTCTTTTTCCTTCACTAAGATTTTTTCCCACAAATTTTTTTTTCTTAGTAAGGTTTTAACGAGACACATTATCTATAGACATCCAAGGGGGAGTGTTATGAAATATAATATTGTATAGTGGATGTCTATAACTCCTAAAGAAGTTACCCCTACTACTCTTCTCCATTATCCCGACTACTTTTTACTATTATGGTTGTAACTCCCACACCTTCATAACCTCCTCCATGATCTTCCCTCCATGATCTCAATAGTTAATACCATGTTCATGGCATCCCTTTGCCTTTGTATTACCTATATCATCCTATAAATAGAGGGTTTGGGCATCACATTGTATACACTTGAAACACTTGGAAGAAATAACAATCTCTCCTCTCTTTCTCTCTACATTCTTGTTTTATATTGTTACTTTGAGCTTAGTTTCTTAACATATATATATATATATATGCAGGGGCGAAGCCACCTTTTACAAAGGGTGGTCTGACCACCCTTTACCGAAATATTACGAAAAATTACACTGTGTATATAAGTAAAATGCTGATTTTAGATGTATAAAATAATATTGAATACCCTTTGTCGGGAATTTTCTTTTAATTCTTTCAAGTTTGAACACCCTTGAAAATATTTCTAGCTTCGCCACGGTATATATATGCAGTTGCTGCTAATGAGGATGGCACATATATATTTTTTTTTGCTCTCACATAGTCAACCATGAAGTATATCCGAAGTTGAAATGCTCTCAAAACCTAGAACGTTAGAATACAACAATTTCAATTGTGATATCTCCAAGGAACATTGTCAGAAACAGTGGTTTAAAAGGTGAGCGCGTGAGACAAGCTGTTTTACAGGAGAGAGGGAGGTAAGTCTCATGAATCTATTAAATTTTTAGTTGATAAATTATTAATACTCCATTATTACATAAAAAAAATATAAAAAATGTATTAAAAGTTGAAGGAAATTAAAAAGAATTAAAAATCTCATAGAAAATAAATATCTATTATGTTATACAAGTTTAAACAATGTAATACTGTTAAAGTTACTATAAAACATAAATAAACTATAACGTCTTAACTTTCAAATAATTAAAAATTATAATCTCTTAAAAATATTATTAAATTGCACATTACCTCCTTAAAAATATATAGTCAATAAATTTTATAAGTACTGCAATTTAAAGTACCGCAATTTAAAATATTACTCCTTCATGAGTAAAAGTAAACTTATTTTTCAATAGCAAAATAATAAATGTATGATAAAATTGAGAGACATAGAACTAATACATGGAGATCAAACAAATAAAGACGTAAATTTTGATTATCTATTTTCAAAAAATATGTTCAAATGATATCCACCATCACAAAGTGTTCTCAATAGTAAATATGCAATACTATGGTTCGATATTTAAGTTATTCACAAGTTTTACATTGTTACAGATGAAAACAAATTTAAATATTCATTTGTTAAATTTTTTGAGAGTCAACAATACTAACTATTGAATTCAACACATGATTTGTATAACAGTAGTTGGTCAAGCCCCGAGTGTTGAGCGTTAAGCATGTGTATGGCCCATAGTCGAGCGCTTGAGGCGTAAGCCTCACAAAAATAAGCCCACACATGAGCCTTAAGGAATTTTAATTAGGAATGTTCAAATCGAATCGAAAAATTACACCAAATCGAAAAGTAAAATCGAACCGATTAAAACCCCCGATTATGTTTGGTTTGATTTGGCTTGGTATTGAGTAAAAAAATTTCATACCAAACCGACATATAAATATATAATCTTTATATATACTTTTAAAATTTTATATAAAATTTCTTTAAAAATGGTCTAGAGATATTCGGGATTTTCTAAAGGGATGTAATATATAAAAAAATTATGAAGTGCATTCATTTTTAATTACTTTAAGTAATGGTTATACCATCATTTTCTTATCAAGTGTTATTGAAATGCATCAATCATCTCTTTGTTCTTCCATATTCATATGACAAGATTTCTTATATATTTTTCAAATTTAAAATGGTATTTGGCTACTTTAAAATTAACTAGAACATATCATTATTTAGGTATCATATTAATTTTTATGTTTAATATTAAATTCGGTTAATTTTGAAAGCGTACATCCACAAAAATTTATTGTTAAAAATATTTTAATAGATCATATGTTTGTCAATTTTTTTCAACTTTTACTAAATATATATTCACTTATCAAATATTTTGCCTTGGCACAACTGGTAAAGTTGGTGCCATGTGACTAGGAGATCATGAGTTCGAACCATCGAAATAACCTCTTGTAAAAATAGAGGGTAAGACTGCATACAACAGACCCTTGTGGTCCGGCCCTTTTCAAGATTCCCCGCATAACTGGAGCTTAGTGCACCAGATGCCCTTTGTTTTTACTTATCAAACTTTATAACATTAACAAAGATAAAATTAAAATAATATTAATGTACCAAAAAAATTCATAAAATCCGACGAAACCAAATCAAGCCAAACATATATAGTAGGCGTTTGAAGATAAATTCCAAGATTTTTTTTGAAATTTGGAATTTCCCTAAAATTTAATTTGAAGATGAAGTTGTGTTTGGTTTGATTTTGCTATAAACTGAACCAACTCAGTCCATATACACCCCTAATTTTGATAGGGTCTCGCCCCGAGACGAGCCTCAAAGCGAGTCCCATAAAAGCCTCAGAGAAAGAACTTCTTTCATCTTACAGAAGAGGCGTTTGCATCTATACCCGGTATCACGGACCAAAACTCACTATAGGCAGTGATGGTGCCCAACATCGCTGTTAGGCAAGCCAACGGTGAACTACCAACTTGATTACGTATTTTGTTATTTTCAAAATCTTGCATTTTTTATTAGATGAAGAAATCAATGCATATGGAAACTTACACTTTAAATAGAACAGATAATAAAAGTGTTTAAATGCTAAGTAAAATCACCACAACATCTAAAACATCCCAAAACTCGGTGTCACAAGTGCATGAGCATCTACTAAGGAGTACAATAATAATACAACATTCGTCTGGAATACAAATTAGACAGAAGAATATAAATAACTCTAATGGAGACTCTCTATGCTGCGGATTGTAACATGAAATGCAGCTCACCATAAAGTCCTCGCAATAGCCGCGCCTCTGCACCCAGAGGACCACTAGAAACATATATATACCTGCACAATAAGCGCAACAAGTGTAGCATGAGTACGTAAATTAATGCGTACCCAGTAAGTATCTAGCCTAACCTCAGAGTAGTAATGATGAGGGGTCGACATCGACACTTACTAGTGGTCCAATAAGACATGTATAGTAAGAAGTAAACAAATCTAGGGTAGAGCAGATAAATAGTATGAACAAAAATAAATACGAGGTACAATCCTCCTCTGAACAGTAAACTCAAGCTCTCATTAAGAGGTTACCTCCTTAACCGAAGTATATCTATAATGGACCTCACCAGATAGGTCATCACAACTCGAATCAGGAAAAAAAATACATGGATGTGTTCGTTTCTTGTCAGATATTACGTACGACGTTGCCGAGGGGAACGACCCGATCCACAAGAGTGTTTTATAGAAATGTCGCGACGAATGGCCCGATCCCATCATATTGTGTGCACTACCAAGGGTCAAACGACATGAACCCTTGATGCATCTATTATACTTCCGAGGCGAACGACCTGCTCCCATAAGAGTGTGGTACATAATCCTGCTGAGGCGAACGGCCCAATACCATTAAAATGAGAAGCTTTAACTGGTCTTTGACCCCACTCACAAATAAACGTGTGAGTTATGAATTTTTAAGGAAAACCTTTTGATGAAAACGCATAGCGGGAGAAATCCGTAAGAGGAGCTTAAATATTCCGCGGCTAATCAAAAAGCTCGTCAAATCTATACAATAGCAAGTCTATCACTATACACAAGTCTAGCCTCAAGTCGTAATGTGAAATAAAGGAATTAAACAAGAAAAGATAACTCCAATAGTACAATTATAGCATGGCGTGAACCTAAGCCTACCCGGACATAACATGAATTTAGATACGTACGGACTCTCGTCACCTCGTGCGTACGTAGCTCCCCGCAACAAGTAGCACATAACAATTACATCATCTAGGGGTAGCTTCCGCGTCACAAGGTTAGACAGGAGACTTACCTCGCTCCAAAGTTCCATAACCGGCTCCAACGCCACTCTAACACCTCAAACCGATGCCCGTCGCTCCAAAAATAATCAAACAATGTGTAAACCAATAAAAATATACTCTAATACTCATAATAAATCAATTCATAGTAATTAGCAACTCCGCTCGAAAAGCCAACAAAGTCAACCCTCAAACCCACGTTCCCGGATTTCAAACATTTTTGAAGATAAACTTTACCCATAACACTATGAACTCAAATATATAATTTATTCCCAATTCCTCGTCCAATTTCGTGGTAAAAATCCAAAAATACCAAATTCTAGATTTTTCTCTTAAAATCCCATAATTTCCATAAATATTCATGTTTTAATCCATATATAAACCATGTATATAACTCACAAGGCCTATAAATCACTTACCTAAAGTTTGAGGAAGAGAATGGCACTCCAAAATCGCCCCAAAGTCGGCTCCCATGGAACTAATGAGGTGCAAATGAGCCAAACCCCCGAAATATAGCTTCTGCCCAGGTATTACCCCTTCACGATCGCGACACACAACTTTTCTCAGCTCAAATAGCCTTTGCGATCGTAGAAAACCAATCGCGATCGCGAAGAGCTAGCTGCCCAACTCCATCAGACAACCTCTAGTATGATGGTCATAAATTTTGGTACAAAACTCCAAATGACAAGTGGTTTAACTTTCTAAAACTAAATACCAAGGGATGGGATACAATTTTTATTTTTAGATCATCTCCAAATTCCTTATAGATTGCAAGATAAGCTTCCAAAGTCAGTTGCAGCAGAGATTTCTTCTTCGCGAACGCGAATCTGCCTCCGCGATGCCATTCATAGACCCCTTTCTCCCACTTTTCTCTTCGCGAACGCGACCCTTTCCTTGCGAACGCGAAGAAGGGCGTACCAGACTTCAGAAAATAGTAGCTCAACATGGCGAAATGAACCGTAGACCCTCCGAAACACACCGGAGGCCCTCGAGACCTCGTCCAATCACACCAACAAGTCACAATACATGACACAAACCTGCCTGAGGCCTCAAATCACACCAAACAACATCAAAACTACATATCGGTGATCAGAATCTTTTTCTAAACTTTCAAACTTCGACGAATTCGTCTGATTCATACTTTAACAATCCGGAATGATGCCAAACTTTACGCACAAGTCATAAATCACGATATTAACCTATTCAAAGGTTCGAAACCCCTAACAGACATTGATAACACCGAAGTCCACCTCAAACCAAACATAGGAAATTCTAAAACCTTTAAAATGCCAACTTTCCATAATAAGTGCTGAAATGCTTCGGGGCGACCCGATACTCAACCCCAACATACGCCCAAGTACAAAATCATCATAAGAACTTATTGGAACCTTCAAATCCTGATTTTGAGGTTGTTTACTCAAAATTTAAACCTTAGACAACTCTTCCAACTTAAAGCTTCCGAATTTAGAATTTTCCATTCGAATCAACTGCGAACTTATCGAAATTCAATTTCGACCACACGTACAAGTCATAATACATGAAGTGAAGCTACTCAAGGCCTCAAACCGCCGAACGACGCTCTAGAGCTCAAAAGGACCGGTCGAATCGTTACATTCTCCCCCACTTGAACATGTGTTCGTCCTCGAACGTGCCAAGAACTGTTCCGAAGTTGTCCAAGATCACTGTTTAACACCTCGTGCATCTACCCGTGCCACCACAACCTATGTGAGCCCATTAGCTCGATCCAGGCTGAATATCCTCCCTATAACCCTGGCTAACAAGCCTAAGAACCAAATTCCAACATGCGGAATTCTCCATGAGACCCGATTCTAACATACGAACACCGCATTAATCACTATGTAACGACCCAACCGGTCATTTTCATATCTAGCACGTTGTTCAGCGTTTGAAGTCATGAGCAGCTCCAATTAAGATATTATGACTCGTGGGCATGGTCGGAGTTGAATTTCGGGAAATTCAGAGTCAAATTGGAAAGAAAATTCTCATTTCAGAAGCTTTAAGTTGAAGAAACTCACTAAGATTGAAATTTTGAGTAAACGACCTCTGAATCAGGATTTGAAGGTTCCAACAGGTTCGTATGATGATTTTGGATTTGGTCGTATGTTCGGATCGGGCTTTGGATAATCCGGGAGCATTTCAACGCATATTATGGAAGATAGCATTTTAGAAGAATTTCATACGTTTGGGCTGTAAGGCATTTAGTGTTATAGATATCCATTTGGGATTCCGAGTCATGGAATAGATTCGTCTAGTGGTTTTGGAGTTGGGAGCGCAATCGAAAGTGAACTCGAATGTCCGTAGGTCATTTTGAAGTCATTTGGCTAAAAATAGGAATTTGAAGGTTTTTGAGAAATCCAACCGGAAGTGGAAATTTTGATATCAGGGTCGGAATGCGATTCTGGAAGTTGGAGCAGGTCCGTAATGTCAAATATGACTTTCGTGCAAAATTTGGGGTCAATCGGACGTGATTTGATAGGTTTCGGCATCAGATGTGGATGTTTGGAATTTCAAGTTCTTAAAGTTTGAATTTTAGTGTGATTCGTGATTTCAACGTTGTTTGATGTGATTTGAGGCCTCGAGAAAGTCTGCATTATGTTTTGGAACAGGTTGGTGTAATTGGACGGGGTCCCGGGGGCCTCGGGTGGATTCCGGGTGGTTAATGGATCAAGTTTGGAGTTTGAAGAAGTGCTGAGGTTGCTGTCATCTGGTGTGATCGCACCTTCGAGGCTTTGGACGCATGAGAGGCTTTGGCGCCGTAGGTGCGAGATTTTGATGGCTTGGCTGGGAGCGCAGGTGCGATGTAATTTCCGCACCTGCGAAGGCGCAAATGCGGACAATGGGGCGCATGTGCGAGTTTTGGCTAGAGTTGAGGAAGCCACAGGTGCGGGAGTTTGGGCGTACCTATGGAATCACAAGTAAGTTATTTCAACTCATTTTAAGTTAAATGCATGGTCTAGGTACAGATTTGAGTATGAGAATTTGTGGAAAATATGGAATTTTGAAGAAAACCTAGAAAAAATTGGTAATTTGGAGTTTTACCACGAATTGAGCATGAATATTTGAGTAAATTGTATATTTCTAGTAAAGCTATGGGTAGAGTTTATCTTCGAGAAATTTCGGAATCCGAGCACGTGGGCCCGGGCGCATTTTGGTCAATTCTTTGAGAGGAGTTGGGGATTTATATAATTTGAATTGTTAACAAATATTAGAGTATATTTTCATTGGTTTGCCGTTGTTTGGTTAGTTTTGGGGCGTTGTGCATCAATTGGAGTCGTTGGAAGGGCATGGAAGATGGTTATGGAGTTTCGGAGCGAGGTAAGTCTCCTTTCTAACTTTTTGAGGGGGAATTGTCCCCATAGGTGACCTAATTAAATACGTGCTACTATCTGCGGGGGATACATACGCCCGAGGTGACGGGAGTCCGTGCGAAGCTACTATTATGCCATGTCCGGGTAGTCTAGGACCCACCAGCATGCTTTACTTTTCGTACTTGTGACCTTGTCAATAACATATCATGTGATCCTGAAAGTAATAATGGAANTTCTTAATCATTTAGAAAGAGAATTGATTCCTCCGTGGATAATTGTATTCCTGATAAGGTTATATTATTGAATATTATTAAACTTGGCAATTGAGTTTCAAAACAAAGATTTAAATGCTATTTTTCGTGTTCCTTCAAGAAGAATTTTACCACTTTCCTGGGTAACTGCTTTCTTGATAAAAATGTGGACTTATTGTGTGAATATGTGTATCTATAGGTGCCTGAGTCGCATGTATGATTCGCGAGCAAGATAACCCTGTATTTATGTATAACCGCGTCACATGATCGATTCGCGAGGGGGGCAGATAAATGCATATGTTTATCGGCCTAAGGAAGTTTTTAATGGCCAGTTAAGAAGAAGAAGAATTGATGTGTAAAATGTGAAATAAGTCTGATGTTTCTTATCCCTGATTATTATTTAAATAATCAACTGATATGACGAAGATTTAAAGTATTAAATGTGGAAGGAGTTGATATTATTTATTCCTGATTTTAATAAATTTCCTATGAAATTCATGCTTAGTGTCTCACTTGATTATACTAACTTGACTTCTAGCAAGTATCTAATTCGACCTCTCGTCACTACCTCTTTGAGGTTAGGCGGGATACGTACTGAGTACACGTTGTTTTGTACTCATGCTACACTTGCTATGCATTTTTATTGCACGGGTACCTTCATAGCAATATGGCTGACTTGGAGACTTAGACGAGCTGCATCACTCGGAGACGACCCGCAGTCGGCAGAGTCTTCCTCTATGTATTGTATTTTCATTTTCATTCCTTGTCCAATTTGTATTTCGGACAAGCTTTGTAGTATTTGTGAAATTCTTAGAATTTGCTCATGTTCTTGTGTCACCGGGTTCTGGGAGGATGTTTGGGGTTTACTGTAATAAATTAAAATATTAAACTGTCGTATTTACTTAGTGGATTTTATTCAGTTATTATGTAATAAAGTGAAAGGTAATGATTTCAAAAATGCTAAATCAGGAAACTTAACTTAACCATTTAATTATTGGCTTGCCTGACAGTTGTGTCCGGCGCCATCACGACCTTATGGATTTTGGGTCGTGACAACATGGTATCAGAGCTCTAGGTTCCCTTAGGTTTCACGAGTCATGAGCAAGTCTAATATAGTCTTGCGTATCGGTACGGAGACGTCTGTACTTATCTTCGAGAGGCTACAGGGCTGTTAGGAGTACTTCCCTTCTTGATTCCTCATCGTGTGATTTGATTCCTCCAAGGCTTATGCCTACGTTTCTTTCTACTCAATGTTATATGTCGCAAAGCTCTTGCTATGCATCGGGAATTTGAGGAATTGAAATGGTGCTACGGATATGATGTGGGATGTTTTCCATGTGTAATTGGTTGGGGCTGTTGTTGTGGCCCTGCAGAAGGATAATGTGTTGTTTCAGCTCCATAGCTATCTTTCTGAGAGCCTTAAGGCTATGCTCAGGTAGTGATGATGCTTACAATTGATTATCCCGCAATGTCGATATGATGATAGAATGCTTACCCATATGTTGGTGGTGATGAAACGCTTGAAGGGAGGTCTTCTCAGGGCGTGATTTCGAGATTTCAGCATTTTAGTTCCAGTAGAGGAAAGGCATTTGGACTATAAATGTTCAGGTTTTGGATTGATAAAGTAGTAAGACTTGGTGTTATCAAGCGAGGTGGAGTTTTCATTTGTGATGTGGTATCGCTGTTTTGACCGAATATAAATATGTTAAGTCCGCCGGTGTTATAGTTCTTCGGTTGCATTGGGTCAGAGTGTTGTGAAGTAGTATTGGAGAAGCGATTGTCAGAGATCGTGGTGTGTGGTGGTTCAGAACCGAATAGTTATTTCTAATGAAGGCAGCTCGAGAAAGATGATCTTCGGAGAGTTTGAAGTCGTGGTGATCTGCTGGATTAAGAACTACAGAGAATGATATTGAATTGAGGCAGAAATTGGGCAACATACGATGAAGGAAGATATGTGAAAAGTGCTAGGCGGCGGTTCCTTGTCTAAAAGTCCAGGTGTAAGGAACGGAAGTCAGGTAGTTGTTTAAAGGAATGAGTTTAACAAGTGGGAGAGTGGCAACATATCATCAGAGTTCAGTGGTAAGACAGTTGCCTATCTTGAGGGAAAATTTGAGAGTTTTAGTGGATGGTGATTGGGTCCACGAGCTTTGAAATGTGGGTTATTTCGGCGTAAGGTTGGATACAACAGGGAGGAGTTGTTAGGAATGGAGAAGGACACAATGTGGTGGTGAATTTGAAGATGTTGTAGCGCATTTAGTAGATGTCCATGAGGAGCGGACAGACTGGTAAAGTTGTTGAATGAGAGCAGGCCTAGGATGGGGTATTGATGTTGCAGAGAGTGTGCATTTCAGCGTCGTTGGTGATTTCCACATATGGGTTATCTCCTGTGAGTAGGTTAGTGGTTGTGTGGTTGGCAAGTTTCTATGAGGGATTCTAGTGGCTATTCGGTAGGAGGCAGAATGTGTGAATGATGCTAGGGAATTTGAGTATTTAGGGAGTGCTAACAAGAGAATTTGGAAGGATTGGATGGATTGGTTGAGCAAGATCATGTTAACAAAGGATAAAGGATCTCAGCAGGGTCTAGAGTGGTGCAAGGAGTAGCTTCGGGCTAAGTGGGGGAGTTCCACCACTTGCAGTTGGGTTGTAGGAGTGTGTTATCATGGGGTTGGGGATTGTCGGCGTGTTGGCAAGTTATTACAGCTAAGGGAAATGAGTAAAATGGTGATCGTGCGTGGATTTGATGAATGTGTGAAAAATTTGGCCCTATTGGACCAGGGTTAGGCTTTGGAAGATTCAGAATTTATGCTTAAGGCATAGGCGAGTTGTTAGGGTAGTGACTCAGTCACGTGCTTCATTGAAAAGGGTGTCCGTGTGCTAGAAGAGCCTTGGAGTTGATTGTATTTAGGTCCACTCAGAGTGGGTGACTCTCAGCAGGAGTCCTAGTAAATTCGAAGGTTAAGAACGCGGTGTTTAAGGGTTTCAGGCAGCAGTATGATTACGAATCGAGCTTATGCAGCGTAATTCCTGAGAAAGGGAAAATAATTGGAGTGTTCTATGTTATTTTCAGCGTGCAGGATAGTATTGGGGGAGTGAGAGGAGTAAACTCTGGATTTTTAGAAAGATTATCAGGATGGGTATATCGGTCCAAGATGTGAATACGCACAAGGAGGGCATGAGACGGTTTGTGGGATCGAGGCAGCATGGTCTCGTGAATCAAAGCCACTCCGGATGAGTGAGGATTGAGTTTGTTATGAGTTGAATGGGGTTACCATTATTTCTGAGGAAATTAAGGATAATTAGAGAGAAGATGGCTTGGTTAGCCATGGTTGAAATGGCACATGTGATAAGTTTCGTCAGTGTGATTGAGTTATGCGTGTGGTTTGCACAGTGTGTGCGAGGTTTGACGGCCGCCGTAACAGATTTGATTTGGGAGCATTTGAGTGCTATGTCCTGTCAGGTGTAGGCGGATCCCGAAAGGTTTATGGTGGTTCAGACCACTACTTAAGGATTTGCATGTGGGGTGATTGTGAGAATTCACTTGAGTGTTGTTATTGGTCTCTTGAATTGAGGTAAGTAGAAGGTTTCTATATGATGAGGTGTTTCTCCTATTAGTGGTTCAGGAGTTATGATGGAATTCTTGCACAATCTCATATTGGCATGTTAGGTGCAGTAAGCAGTATGTAATTGGAAGTAAAGATCAAGATTGCGGTTCGATGTTGGCAAGGATGTCATGGGCTCGAGCGAGCAAGAAAAAGGGATTTGAAAGTTCAGAGTAAGCTGGTGTTATCTTTAGTGTCACCTGAGATTGATATTCGATGAAAGAGGTTTTGTACCATGGTCATGTGTTCTTGATGTGTTTTGCAGCGTTAGTGTGTTCAGTGGTGGATGTGCAGACTTGCTACCTTGTATTGAATGTCGTGGGAGCGTGACCATGGGATGATCGTATGAGTGTGACATGTAGTCACTTAATGGATTGAAGATTTGGACTGAGTATAAAGAAGTGTGATATGGCTTATTGGAGAATTTATGCCTGGAAGGCGTTCGGTTCGTTCTGTTGTGGATTGTGGGGTATTGTTCTCGTCCATGATGGTCGTTCTTGCGTATTATGAGAGGAAGTGGGTTAATATGGACCTAGGTAAGGCTATCACACTAGTCCATTGCGAGCAGAATCGGCTTGAAGTGTATCAATGAATTTAAATAGGATTATGGGCTTCATGTGAGGCAGATGTGTTCCTTTCAGTATAGCGCTCCTCAAGAAGGGGTGTTGGAAAATCGGATGTTGTTTCGTCTTCGTTCATTTCATGTAAGGTTATTATTTTGCCGTGTGAGTTGTGAAACGGCTTGAGAAATTCCTATGTGTTAAGATTCAGCGTAGTGATGATGTTATGTGAGCATGAGTGCTCTTGAGATTTCAGAATATATATATATATCGCACCTCAGTTGTGCTTAATATTTGTAGCATATGGCTCTATCAGTCTCCCAGGATGGTATTATGCACTTAGTGTGCTTATGACCGGTATTCAGTAATTTGTAATGGTGAGCAATTCAGCTCCGTGTATATCTCTTTATGTGAATTTTATGATGGGATCGTGTGGCACACCACCACGGGTATGTTATTTGGATAGGGTTTCGCGCCACAACAGTGTGATGATGTGTTTTACTTCCTATTTTCTGAGGAAAGTTCATATTAGTTGCGTGAGTTGAGTAGTTCCTTCCTGAGTCATTTCTTATGTATCATGTTCGAGTTGTGGCCTATTGGCGCGATGTGGTATCATGTGAGACTGTTGGTCATGTTTGGGGTGATTTGTTGTCTAAGCAGTTCATACAGGGTGAGACGAGATTATTGGACCAGGGATCAGTGCGATAAGATTTGGTGAAGTATATTAAAGGACAAATACCGTTATTCGGTTCATAATGAGGTGATGATTCTAGTCTAGAGGATATATTCAATGATTTGTTAACTCGGTAGTTGGTTATGAATTTCTACAAATCTCCTCCGTTGTGGTGGTATCGTCAACATTATAGCAGGATGTATGTATATATATTGTAAGGTGCATTGGGAGCATCAGATTCGTAGAATTTTGGCTGTTAAGGTTCATGGAATGTCATGGTGACTAGATGATGAATTATGCGGTGGATGGTGCTGATTCAGCAAAGGTCGCAGTTGTGTTCTAGTGTCTCGTGTGGTAGTTAATACGGTGTTCACGTATTAGAAATAGGCCTGGCAGAGAATTTCAAGGGTTGGAACTGGGTTCTGAGCTTATTGTATGGATAAAAGAGGATATCTTCAGATTTGATCAAGCTAATGTGCTCAGCTGGTTATGGTAGCACGGGCAGGTGCACGAGGTGTTAAACAGTGATTTCAGATAACTCCAGAGCAGTTCCTAACACTTTCGAGGACGAACGTCGGGTTAAGTGGGGGAGAATGTAACGACCCGACCGGTCGTTTTGAGCTCTAGCGCGTCGTTCAACGGTTTGAAGTCATGAGCAGCTCCAATTCAGGTATTATGACTCGTGGGCATGGTCGGAGTTGAATTTCGGGAAGTTCGGAGTCAAATTGGAAAGAAAATTCTCATTTCAGAAGCTTTAAGTTGGAGAAATTGACTAAGATTGAAATTTTGAGTAAACGACCTCCGAATCAGGATTTGAAGGTTCCAGCAGGTTCGTATGATGATTTCAAATTTTGTCGTATGTCCGGATCGGGCTTTGGATAACCCGGGAGTGTTTCAGCGCATATTATGGAAGATAGCATTTTAGAAGAATTTCATAAGTTTAGGCTGTAAGGCATTTCAGTGTTATAGATGTCCGTTTGGATTCTGAGTCTGGGAATAGATTCGTATGGTGATTCTGGAGTTGGGAGCGCGATCGGAAGTGAATTCGGATGTCCGTAAGTCATTTTGAAGTCATTTGGCTAAAGATAGGAATTTGGAGGTTTTTGAGAAATCCGATAGGAAGTGGAAATTTTGATATCGGGGCCGGAATGTGATTTCGGAAGTTGGAGCATGTCCGTAATGTCAAATATGACTTGTGTGCAAAATTTGGGGTCAATCGGACGTGATTTGATAGGTTTCGGCATCGGATGTGGAAGTTTGGAATTTCAAATTCTTAAAGTTTGAATTTTAGTGCGATTCGTGATTTCGACATTGTTTGATGTGATTTGAGGCCTCGAGCAAGTCTGCATTATGTTTTGGAACAGGTTGGTGTCATTGGACGGGGTCCCGGGGGCCTCGGGTGGATTCCGGGTGGTTAACGGATCAAATTTGGAGTTTGAAGAAGTGTTGAGGTTGATGTCATCTGGTGTGACCGCACCTGCGGGGCTTTGGCCGCAGGTGCGAGATTTTGATGGCTTGGTTGGGAACGCAGGTGCGATGTAATTTCCGCACCTGCGAAGGCACAAATGCGGACAATGGGGCGCAAGTGCGAGTTTTGGCTGGAGCAGAGGAAGCCGTAGGTGCGGGAGTTTGGGCGCACCTCCGGAATCGCAGGTACGAGATGTGGATCGCAGGTGCGGATATCGGCCTGGGCAGTGCATGTTTTTAACCGAGCACTTGGCTCATTTTCTCCTATTTTCATTTGGTTTGCGCGATTGTGGGAAGCTTCAAGGAGGAATTTTCGTCAAGGATCACAAGGTAAGTTATTCCAACTTATTTTAAGTTAAATGCATGGTCTAGGTACGGATTTGAGTATGGGAATTTGTGGAAAATATGGAATTTTGAAGAAAACCTAATAAAAATTGGTAATTTGGATATTTACTACGAATTGAGCATGAATATTTGAGTAAATTGTATATTTGAGCTAGTAAAACTATGGGTAGAGTTTATCTTCGAGAAATTTCGGAATCCGGGCACGTGGACCCGAGGGCATTTTGGTCAATTCCTTGAGCGGAGTTGGGGATTTATATAATTTGAATTGTTAACAAATATTAGAGTATATTTTCTTTGGTTTGCTGTTATTTGGTTAGTTTTGGGGCGTTGTGCATCAATTGGAGTCGTCAGAAGGGCTTGGAAGCCGGTTATGGAGTTTCGGAGCGAGGTAAGTCTCCTTTCTAACTTTGTGAGGGAGGATTGTCCCCATAGGTGAACTGATTAAATACGTGCTACTATCTGCGGGGGCTACGTACGCAAGAGGTAATGAGAGCCCATGCTTTGCTACTATTATGCCATGTCCGGGTAGTCTAGGACCCACTAGCATGCTTTACTTGTCGTACTTGTGACTTTGTCAATAAAATATCATGTGATCCTGCAAATAATATTAGACTGATAATGCTATTGAATTGGTAATTTATTTCCTAAGAAGGCTAGAGTGTACCTTTCTTAATCATTTAGAAAGAGAATTGATTCCTCCGTGGATAATTGTATTCCTGATAAGGTTATATTATTGAATA
>ML422037.1:0-86030 GCA_005239525.1 Nicotiana knightiana | reverse complement strand
GGAGTCCGTGCGTAGCTACTATTATGCCATGTCCGGGTAGTCTAGGACCCACTAGCATGCTTTACTTGTCGTACTTGTGACTTTGTCAATAAAATATCATGTGATCCTGCAAATAATATTAGACTGATAATGCTATTGAATTGGTAATTTATTTCCTAAGAAGGCTAGAGTGTACCTTTCTTAATAATTTAGAAAGAGAATTGATTCCTCCGTGGATAATCGTCTTCCTGATAAGGTTATATTATTGAATATTATTAAACTTAGAAAATGAGTTTCTAAACAAAGATTTAAATGCTATTTTTCTTGTTCCTTTAAGAAGAATTTTACCATTTTCCTCGGTAACTGCTTTCTTGATACAAATGTGGACTTATTGTGTGAATATGTGTATCTATGGGTGCCTGAGTCGCATGCATGATTTGCGAGCAGGATAACCCTGTATTTATGTATAACCGCGTCGCATGATCGATTCGCGAGTGGGGCAGATAGATGCATCTATGGTTCGAGCCGTTCGACCCTTGGCAGTGTATAATTTATTATTGTTGGTCCGCGCCGTCAACCCTCGGCATTTTTCTTGCGCATGATAATTGCTGCGTATTTCCTGAGATTTATACATGTTTATTAGCCTAAGGAAGTTTTTAATGGCCAGTAAGAAGAAGAAGAATTGATGTGTAAAATGTGAAATAAGTCTGATGTTTCTTATCCCTGATTATTATTTAAATTGTCAACTGATATGACGAAGATTTAAAGTGTTAAATATGGAAGGAGTTGATATTATTTGTTCCCGATTTTAATAAATTGCCTATGACATTCATGCTTAGTGTCTCACTTGATTATACTAAATTGACTTCTAGCAAGTGTCTAATTCGACCTCTCGTCACTATCTCTCTGAGGTTAGGCGGGATACTTACTGAGTACACGTTGTTTTCGTACTCATGCTACACTTGCTGTGCATTTTTATTGCACAGGTACCTTCATAGCAATATGGCTGACTTGGAGACTTAGACGAGCTGCATCACTCAGAGACGACCCGTAGTCGGTAGAGTCTTCCTGTATGTATTGTATTTTCATTTTCATTCCTTGTCCAATTTGTATTTCGGACAAGTTTTGTAGTATTTGTGAAATTCTTAGAATTTTCTCATGTTCTTGTGTCACCAGATTCTGGGAGGATGTTTGGGGTTTACTGTAATAAATTAAAATATTAAATTGTCGTATTTACTTAGTGGATTTTATTCAGTTATTATGTAATAAAGTGAAAGGTAATGATTTCAAAAATGCTCAAACAAGAAATTTAACTTAACCATTTAATGATTGGCTTGCCTAACAGTGGTGTCCGGCGCCATCACGACCTTATGGATTTTGGGTCGTTACACACTACACACTACATAATTCGCATGCCCATAATAACATCCTCCGATCACAATAGCTTTAATTTAATGAATTCGATGCCTGCAATACGCCTCATAAAACATGTAAACCCTATTCCAACTCTCGCAATACTGCCACGATGAAAGAGATGTGTAGAAAATCATAACCACCTGCCAAAATAATAAATCACGGGGTCTCTCTTCTTGACAAGAACCATTACTTCATTTTGAACTGAATGGCGATATTTACTCTTTAATATACCCTACATAACTCCGATTGCACTGATCCAAGGTTCAATAATCTCGTCTCACCTAGTACAAGTTGCTCGGGAAATAAGCCACCTCAAACACCGTCTAGAATCTCATATGACTCCACCAAAGCGCCAACATGCTACAACTCGAATATGACCTATAGGAAAGAACAAACTATGGCAAAGAACTATCAAGCCCGCATAAACGAATAAAACGGCCAACAACCGCTATGAACCTTCCTCAGAGATAAGAAACAAGACACATAAAAATAAGTATAGGGAACCGTACTTAACATCCCACTATTGCGGTATGCAACCCGATCCAAATATGACCTGTTGCGGTGTGAAACCCGATCCAAGCATGAAATCGTTGCGGCGCGCAACCTGATCCACACAACATATCCGTGGCGGCGTGCCACCCGATCCAAACAATATACCCGGGCGGCGTGTGACCTGATCCACTCATAACAATAGATAAGGAAACACCCATACAGCCGAAATGCTTATACTTATGAAATGCTCCAAGTACCGATAACAAGCATGCTAGGTGCATAATACAACCCTAGGGAGACGGATATTCCCATACGCTACAAAAACCTAAGCACGACTAAGGTGCAATAAATGACCTGCATCTCGAGAGCCATCTTGCTCATAAATACCACAAGCTACACGAGATCACAACACATGTGTGAATAATTAAGCGTCTCACAACCCACCTGGAACTATAGAGTATTACATGGAATAGTTAACGACGGGAAGAACATCCAACGCCCGAAAACTCCTCGGTAAGAAATGCTACGCCAAATGAACACATACGCCTGGCCGTAGAGCACATATTTACATACGATATAGAACCAGACCTCAAGTCGATTCTGATCACACCATACTGGGCCAACAACCTTTCAAGGATCCACAATGGCCCTATTAATGATGCACACGAGCAGCCGTCCAATACGGAACAAACTCTCACAGTCCACAACCAAAGGAATAGAGCGCCTTTCCAGCATAAACTCTCATATTAGCGATAGTACTAGAATTTCCATACTTGGTTTCAATCCTTAAAAATCAAGTGACTAACATGTCACACTTACACAATTCTCCTGTGGGATATTCTCCCACAACCTTCCGCACCAGGTAGCAAAGTTTGCACCTCCATACCACAAACCGTATTAATTCTGTAAAGCAAATCACGAATCCGCAAATCATCACACAATGCCTCTTCCACAGGACACCATTCTCAGGCGACACTAAGTTAATGCCATCTTACTCTAAACATATGAATTCTTCCTTGCCCATCCGAGCTCGTGACATTCTTATCAACACCGAGCCGCAACCTTGATACTCATAGATACACACATTCAAACAGTAAATCCAGACTTTATTAGGAAAACAATTACCCAAGGAAGTGATAAATTCTCTTTTAATGGTCGCGAAAAAAGTATTTAAATCTTTTCCAGAAATTCATTTACCAAGTTCGATAAGGTTTAAACACTTTTAAATTTATCAGTAACGTCACAAGTACGTCAAATAAAACATGCTTTTGGGTCCTAGACTACCCGAACATAAGCATAATAGTAGCTATGCACGGACTCTTGTCACCTCGTGCGTACGTAGCCCCTATAAATAGTAGCACATGATTGATTATTTCACCTATGGGGACAATTCCCCCTTACAAGGTTAAAAAGGAGACTTACCTCGCTCCGAAGTTCCATAACCAGCATCCAATCCCTTCCGACGACTCACATTGATGCGCAACGCCCCAAAAATATCCAAATAACAGGCAAACCAATGAAAATACACTCTAATACTTATAACAATTCAATTTATATAAATTCCCAACTCCGCTCGAAAAGTCGATAAAATCATCAATCAGGCCCACGTGCCCGGATTCTGAAATTTTTCGAAGATAAAGATTACCCATAACTTCACTAACTCAAATATATAATTCACCCTCAATTTCATGACCAAATTCATGGCCAAAATCCAAAAATATAAATTTTCTAGGTTTTCTACCAAAATCCCAAGTTCCACAAATTTTCATGTTAAAAGTCTATATATAATCAATGTATTTAACTCAAGGTGGGTGGGGATAGCTTACCTTTCTATATATGATGAAACCACCTCTTCAAACCCTCCAATAATCTCCCAAGCCAAGAGAAAAATGAAATAAAGTGGCCAAATCCCGCTTATAAAATAAGACACTGCCCAGACCCGACCTCCGCATTTGCGGCCCCGCAATTGCGACCCAAACCTCACACCTGCGCACTCCTCTTGCCCGGCACGGATCCACACCTACGCCTCCTTTTTCGCACCACAACCTCGCACCTGCGTCCCCAGCCAAGCCAGTCCTTTTTCCGCTTCTGCGACACCAAGGCCGCTCCTGCGGCTCCGCACCTGCGGCCAAAGCCTCGCAGGTGCGGTAACACCAGACACCAGCAGCCTAGCCTTTCTCAAACTTCCAAATTCGATCCGATAACCACCTGGAATCCAACCGGGGACCCTGGGACCCCGTCCAATCACACCAACCAGTTCGAAAACATAATGCGGACCTGCTCGAGGCCTCAAATCACAACAAATAACGTCAAAACACTGGATCGCAACTCAATTAAATTTTTATGAACTTTGAAATTTCTAATTCTACATTCGATGCCGAAACCTATCAAATGACGTCCGATTAACCCCAAATTTTGCACACAAGTCACATTCAACATTACAGACCTGCTCCAACTTTTGAAATCAGATTCCGACCCCGATATCAAAATTTTCACTTCCAGTCGGACTTCTTAAAAACCTTCAAATTTCTAATTTTAGCCAAATGACTCCAAAATGACCTACGGACCTCCGAATTCACTTCCGGTCGCGCTCCTAACACCAGAATCACCATATGGAGCTATTCCCAGCCTTGGAATCCCAAACAGACATCAATAACACTAAAATGCACTTCAACCCAGACTTATGAAATTTCTTCTAAAATACTAACTTCCACAATATGCGCCGAAACTCTCCCTGGTCATCCAAAACCCGTTCTTAACATACGCCAAGTCCGAAATCATCATACGAACCTGCTGGAACCTTAAAATTCTGATTCTGAGGTCGTTTAGTCAAAAATCCAATCTCAGTCAATTCTTCCAACTTAAGGCTTTCGAAATGAGAATTTTCTTTCCAATTCGACTCCGAACTTCCTGAAATTCAGTTCCGACCATACCCACAAGTCATAATACCTGAAATGAAGCTGCTCATGGCCTTAAACCGCCAAACGATGAGCTAGATCTCAAAACGACCGGTCGGGTCGTTACATTCTCTCCCACTTAAACATGCGTTCGTCCTCGAACGTGCTAAGAACTGCTCTGGAGTTATCTGAAATGACCGTTAAACACTTCGTGCACCTACCTGTGCTGCAATCACTCAGCTGAGCACATTAGCTCGATCAAATCCGAAGATATCTTCTTTTATGCATGCAATAAGCCCAGAACCCAGTTCCAAATCCCGAAATTCTCTGCCAGACCTGTTTCCAATATATGAACACCAAATTAATCACTACACGAGGTACCTGAACATGATTGCATGCCTTTGCTGAATTAGCACCATACACCGCATAATTTTTCATTTAACCATAATGACATTCCCTGATCTTAATAGCCAAAATTTCACGAATCTGATGCTCTCAATGCATCTCATAACATATATATAGGTCTTGCTATAGCTCTCACGATACCACCACAACGGAGGAGATGTGTAGAAATTTATAACCGACTATAGAGTCAACAAATCATTGAATCTCTCCTCTTGACTAGAATCATCACCTCATTACGAACCAAATAATGATATTTGTCCTTTAACATACTTCACATAATCTTATCGCACTGATCCCTGATCCAATAATCTCGTCTCACCCAGTATGAACTGCTCAGACAATAAGTCACCCAGACATGACCACCAGTCTTATATGATGCCACAACGCGCCAATAGGCCATAACTCAAACACGACACATACAAAAATGACTCAAGAAAAGACTACTCAACTCACGCAACTATTATGAACTTTTCTCAGAATAATAGAAAGCAAAACAAAAGAAAATAGATATAGGGAACCGTACTCAACATCACACTATTGCGGTGCGCAGCCCGATCCAAATTATATAACCGTGGCCGCGTGCCAACCGATCTAAATAACATAACCGTGGAGGCATGCCACCCGATCCACATATAAAATTCACATAAGGAGATACACACCGAGCTAAATTGCTCATTACCACAAAATACTGAATATCGGTCACAAGCATTCTAAGTGCATAATACCATCCCGGGGAGACTGATAGAGCCACACGCTACAAAAAATTAAGCACAATTGAGGTGCGATATATATATATACACACTCTGAATCTTAAGAGCTATCCTGCTCACATAACATTATCACAACGCGGAACCTCAACACATAAGAAATTATCAAGCAGTTGCACAACTCACACGGCGCAATCATAATATTACCTTAAATGAACGATGATGGAACAACATCTGATGTTCTAGTATCTCTCAGAGAGAAGCGCCATACAGAAACGAACACCTCTAACTCACATGGAGCCCATGATCATATTTAAATCTGTTCACAACCTTCAAGCCGACCCCGCTCGCACCGAGCTAGGCTAATAGTCTTACCTGGGTCCATAATAACCCACTTTTTCCCATAAAACACAAGAACATCCATCATAGACGGAGCAAAATTCCTACATACGCAACCGAATGAACCGAGCACCCTCCAGGCATAAACTCTCAAATAAACAATATTATACTTCTTTATACTTGGTCTGAATCTTCGATCAATTAAGTGAGTGACTACACGTCACACTCATACGATCTTCGGTGGAATACACTTCCACGACCTCATGCACTAGATAACAAGTCTGCACCTCCATACCACCGGCCACACAAAGGCTGTAAAGCCTACCAAGTAATCTGCAACCAAGACGCAAAGCCTCTTACACAACCACTGATCTCGGGTGATGCTGAAGACAATACCAGCTTACTCTAAACATCCAAATTCCTTTCCTTTCTCATCCGAGCTTGTGACATCTTTGTCGACACTGAACCACAACCTTGATCCGTACCTCAAATTCCATACTGCTCACTGCACCTGACATGCCAATATGAAATAGCACAAGAATTCCATCATAACTCCTGAACCACTATTAGGGTGAACACTTCATCATATATAAACCTTTTACTTAACTCACTTCACGAGAATCATACATCACACAAGTGAATTCTCTTAATCACAAAACATCCAAATCCTCAAGTAATAGTCTATACCACCATAATCCTCCCGAAATCCGCCTACACATGACAGGCCGTAATACTTGAATGCTTCCAAATAAAAGCAATTAGGCCGGCCATCGGGCACTCACACGCACTATCACCAATCACATGCATAACTAATCACGCTGAAGGAGCTAATCACTTTTACCAATATACCAATTCCAGCATGGCTAACCATCTACCTTCTTCTAATTACTTATCCTTAATTTGACTTAGAAATAATGATAACCCCAGTCCACACATAACAACTCCACTCGCACTCGTCCTGAGTGGCCCTGTTCCATGAGACTACTTTGTCTCCAAACTCGTGAACCGTTTCATGCTCTCCTTGCACGCATATTCACATCTTCGACTGGTATACCCATTCTGATAACCTTTCTACGAACCCGAAGTCATTTTCTCCTTTTTCCTCCAAATGCTACTTTGCACGCCGAAGATAACATAGAACACTCCAACCATACTCTTTTCTCAAAATTCCACTGCAAAAGCTAGATTCTTAACCATACGGTGGGCTTGAAATCCTTAGACACCACATTCTGACCTTCAAATTTACTAGGACCGTTGTTGAGAGTCACTCACCCTGGCTTGGTTCCGAATATAATCAAATCCACGGCTTCACTGGCACCTGTACACCCATCTTGAATAAGCGCTCAACTGAATCACTTCCCTTGCACATCACCTTTGTACTAAGAATAAATTCAGAATCTTTCCAAAGCCTAAACCTGATTCAATAAGGCCAATATTTGCATACATTTATCAAATCCTATGCTCAATTACTACTCATGTCTTCTTCCCCTAGCTGTAATAACCCACTAATATGTCGATGACCAAATTTTTTTTTCGCCAGTGGATAACCATGCAACCCAATCATAGGCGGTGGAACGCTCCCACTTAGCCTGAAGCCGCTATTACACAAATCTGGAACTCACCAAGAATCTCCCTTCATTGTTGACATGATCCTGCATAACCAACTCGCCAAATTCATTGAAATCCTTCCGTTAGCATTTTACAAGCACTCTGAGTCATCATTCTCATATCCGACCTCTTACTGAATAGTCAGTGAAATCCCTCGTAAAAACTCCGCCAACCACGCAACCACTGACCTACTCACAAAAGATAACCCACTTACGAAAATTACCAACTGACACCTTCCAACGACGCTGTACTGCACAATCTCTATGACATCAATACCCCATCCTACACCCATTATCATTTACCAACTTTACCAGTCTGTTCACTCCTCATGGACATCTACTAAATGCGCGACAATATCTTCTAATTCATAGCTATGTTGCATTCTTCTTCATATCGAACAACTCCTCTTTGTTGCATCCAATCTTCTTCCGAAATAGCTAATATTTAAATTTAAGCCCGTGGACCCAACCATCGTCCACTAAAATTCTCAAAGCACTCCAAACTTCTCCTCAAGATGCGCATCTATCTTACCACCGAGCTCATATGCTACGCTGCCCAGTTGTTGCCTCAAATAAATATCATTCTCTCTTGCACTTAAACCAGCAGACCACCTCAACCTCAAAACTCTTCGAAGATTATCTTCCTCGAGCCACCTACATTAGAAGTACTTATTCAATCCTGAACCACCGCACACCACGATCTTTGACAGCCGCTTCTTCAATATTACTTCACATTACTCTGACCCAATGCCATCGAAGAAACCATAGCACCGGCGAACTTAACACATCCTATTCGATCAAAGATGACGATGACACACCATAGATGAAGATTCCACCTCACTTGAAAACACTCAGTCTCATTACTCTATCAACCCGAACCTGGTCATTTATAGTCCAATTGTCTTTCCTAAAATACTGAAATCTCGAAATCACGCTCTGTGAATACCTTCTTTCAAGTCATTCATTTCCCCGACATATGGGCAAGCATCCTATCATCACATCAATACGGTGCGATAACCTATCATAAGCATCATACAACCTGAGCATAGACTTAAAGCTCTCAGAAACACGACTACGAAGCTGAAGCAACATAATATCCTTCCGCAGAGCAACGACAATAGCCCCAACCAACTGTGCATGGAAAAACCTCATGCACCATTAAAATCCCACAAATTCTCGATTTATAGCAAGCGCTTCATGACATGTAAGATTGAGTAGGAAGAAACGTAGGCATAAGCCTCAAAGGAATCAAATCGCACGATGATGAAATCAAGAAGTGAAGTACTCCTAACAGCCCTGTAGCCTCTCGAAGATAAGTACATACGTATCCGTACTGATCCGCAAAACTCTACTAAACTTGCTCATGACTCGTGAGATATAAGGGAACCTAGTGTTTTGATACCACGTTGTCACAACCCAAAAATCCATTAAGGTCGTGATGGCACCGGACACCACAGTCAGACAAGGCAACACTCATTAGATAATTAAGATCCTATTTTATTATTTTGAAATCGTTACTTTTCATTTCACTATATGAAAATCGATAAAAGTTTACTGAGTAAATAACAAGGTTTTAACACCTCAATTAACAAATACATCACAGAACCCGGTGTCACAAGTGCATGAGCAATTTCTAAGAAAAATCAAATGAACTACAATAACCGTCCAGAATACAAATGGTACAGTAAAGAAAGTACAACTCAATACTCTGAAGGAGACTCTGCTGGCTACAGGTCCTCTCGAGAGGTGCAGCTCACCCAAGTACCCATATCAACCATGCCATGGTGCCAAGAGAGGCCACTAGATATACATGTACCTGTGCAACAAAATGCATAGCAAGTGTAGTATGAGTACCAAAACAACGTGTACTCAGTAAGTATCCCGCCTAACCTCGAATAGGTAGTGACGAGAGGTCGAATTTGACACTTGCTAGAGGTCAATTTAATAAAATCAAGGGTGACACTAAGAATGGATATCATAGATAATTAACAAATAGTGATAGGAAATAACAACTTCTTCCACATTTACAAACTTTGAATCTTCGTCATTTCAGTTGACAACTTATAATTCAAGGCCAATAAACAGTTAAAAATCACAGAAAGTACTCAGCAAATATCATGCGAAAGTAATGCCGAGGGTCGAACGGCTCAAACCAACGATTAATGTAAACTGTGCACTGCCGAAGGGTCGAACGACTCGAACCATAGATGCATCTATTACCCCGCTCGCGAATCGATCATGCGGCGCAGTCATATATAAATAATAGAGTTACCCCACTTGCGAATTATACATGCGGCGCAGGTACTCATATAAATAATAGAGTTACCCCGCTCGCGAATTATACATGCGACGCAGGTACTCATAGATACACACATTCAAACAGTAAATCCAGACTTTATTAGGAAACAACTACCCAAGGAAGTGATAAATTCTCTTTTAATGGTCACGAAATAGTATTTAAATCTTTTCCAGAAATTCATTTACAAAGTTCGATAAGGTTTAAACACTTTTAAATTTATCAGTAAAGTCATAAGTACGACAAATAAAACATGCTTTTGGGTCCTAGACTACCCCGACATAAGCATAATAGTAGCTACGCACGGACTCTCGTCACCTCGTGCATACGTATCCCCACAAATAGTAGCACATGATTGATTATTTCACTTATGGGGACAATAACCCCCTTACAAGGTTAGAAAGAAGACTTACCTCGCTTCGAAGTTCCATAACCGGTATCCAAGCCCTTCCGACGACTCACATTGATGCACAACTCCCCAAAACTATCCAAATAACGGGCAAACCAATGAAAATACGCTCTAATACTTATAACAATTCAATTTATATAAATTCCCAACTCCGCTCCAAAAGTCGATAAAATCACCCCCGGGCCCACGTGCCCGGATTCTGAAATTTTTCGAAGATAAGGATTATCAATAACTTCACTAACTCAAATATATAATTCACCCTCAATTTCATTCCCAAATTCGTGGCAAAAATTCAAAAATATAAATTTTCTAGGTTTTCTACCAAAACCCAAATTCCACAAATTTTCATGTTAAAAATCTATACATAATCAATGTATTTAACTCAAGGTGGGTGGGGATAGCTTACCTTGCCATATATGATGAAACCCCCTCTTCAAACCCTCCAATAATCGCCCAAGCCAAGAGAAAATGAAAGAAAGTGGTCAAATCCCGCTTATAAAATAACACACTACCCAGACCCGACCTCCGCACCTACGGTCGAACAACCACACCTGCAGTTGAACAGCCGCACCTGCGGTCGGACAGCCGCACCTGCTGCCCCGCAGGTGCGACTCAAACCTTGCACCTGCGCTCTCTCCCAGCTCGGCACTGATCCGCACATGCGCCTCCTTTTCCGCATCTGCACCTTCGCAGGTGCGGCCCCAACCTCGCACCTGCGCCCCCAGCCAAGCCAGTCCTTTTTCCGCTTCTGTGACACCAAGGCCGCTCCTGCAGCTAAAACCTCGCAGGTGTGGTTACACCAGACATCAACAGCCTAGCCTTTCTCAAACTTCCAAATTCGATTTGATAACCAATCGGAATCCACCCGGGGGCCCCCGGACCCCATCCAATCACACCAACCAGTTCTAAAACATAACGCGGACTTGCTCGAGGCCTCAAATCACATAAAATAACGTCGAAACAATGGATCACAACTCAATTAAATCTTTATGAACTTTGAAATTTCCAACTTCTAAATTCAATGCCGAAACCTATCAAATCACGTCTGATTGACCCAAAATTTTGCACACAAGTCATATTCAATATTACGGACATGCTCCAACTTTTGGAATCAGAATCCGACCCCGATATCAAAATTTTCACTTCTGGTCGGACTTCTTAAAAACCTTCAAATTTCTAACTTTAGCCAAATGACTCCAAAATGACCTACAGACCCCGAATTCACTTCCGATCGCGCTCCTAACACTAGAATCACCATACGAAGATATTCCCAGACTCGGAATCCCAGGGGGACATCAATAACACTGAAATGCACTTCAACCCAGACTTATGAAATTTCTTCTAAAATACTAACTTCCACAATAAGCGCCGAAACGCTTCTGGGTCATCCAAAACCCGTTCCGTACATACGCCCAAGTCCGAAATCATCATACAAACCTGCTGGAACCTTCAAATCCTGATTCTGAGGTCGTTTAGTCAAAAATCCAATCTCAGTCAAATCTTCCAACTTAAGGCTTTCGAGAAGAGAATTTTCTTTCCAATTCGACTCTGAACTTCCCGAAATTCAGTTCCGACCACGCCCACAAGTCATAATACCTGAAATGAAGCTACTCATGGCCTTAAACTGCCAAACGATGCGCTAGAGCTCAAAATGACCGGTCAGGTCATTACAAAGTGTGTGTCATTCGACAGAAATGATATTGACAGGAATTTTTAAAAAATGGCAAATATATGCTTTGAAATCAGCAGAGACGTCAACCTGAAGCAAGCCTTTGTTTCTTCCCTTCCAAAGATGTTGGCAAGCCGAACCATGACTATCATTGAAGAAAAGTTTCAATCAATAACAATCCCACAAGTCGGCTACATCAGGAAAGCTATTTTCGTAGCATTGGAGGATATTTGTACAAAGCGCTCAGCCCTAAAACAAATTATCCATCACAATCCAGCGCTTGACAAAGCATGTCGCAGATCCGATCTGATCACTGGATCAGGATGTTCCTGCCACACATCTAGGCGACAGAAAGGATTCATGAGGTTCAAATGGCCAAGAATTCCAGATGGAAAACCAAGGTCCAAGAGACACACAAAATATTTCAAACATAGAAGGCCAGGAAATTTTCACAAGAAAAACAGATGCTTTATTTGCCACAAGATTGGATATTTCACGAAAAATTGTCCCCAATCAAGAAGATCTGTCAAACTCCTTGAAGAGATCGAAGATTACACTGGCATACATCTTAGAAAAGAGGAAGACCTTGAATCCATATTATCTGTTGATGAGGAACCTAGTGAAGAAACTTTATTCTCTCTTGATATCTATGAAGATCAAGGCAATGAGCATTTCAAAATTTCAGAACCAATGATCGAAGCCCGAGAGGAGATCAACGCTCTTATAGTCATTCCTCAAGTAGAACTCAAAGTCTATTCATCTAAATGGGATAAACCAACTCTAGTTATTGCTTTCATCGACACTAGAGCTGCCTCTTCATTCAAAAATCCTGTAGTTCTCCCTGAAGATCAATGGGTGCGCACTTTAAGGATTTTAACACTGCATCAAATGGAATCCTGACTACCACTATCATCATAAATTATCCGGTCACAATTGAGTTCTTTCCAGGATTGAAGTACAAAACCAAGCTGATAGGGTCTGATGTACCAGGAAAAGATCTTATTGTTGGATTCAACATTTACAGACAACTTAGAGATCAACTACAGATCAAGGCTAACATGATAGCTTTTAAGAATCAGTTCAAGCCTTATTCTGAGATTCCAAGACTGTTCCAAATCACCAACAACGAACAAATAAAAGAGATTGAGAAAAATCTCATTGAGCATTCATGTGCTGAATCCCACAAGGATTTCATGAAGAAAGGGAAAAGCCCGTTATGGAAAAACGAAGAGTTTTTTTTATCAAGCTCCATTTCAAGAAGAATGAAAACATCAATTCAACAAAATCCAGTCATTCAGGCATGAATCCCTATCATCTTCAGCTTGCAAAGAAAGAATGTGAAGAACTTTTGGAATTTGATCTGATAGAGCCATCAGATTCACAATGGGCATGCGAAGCATTTTATGTCAACAAAAGAGCTGAGCAGACAAGAGGAAAACTCAGGTTAGTCATTAATTACCAGCCTCTTAACCATTTCCTCCAAGATGATAAATTCCCTATCCCAAATAAAATCACTCTTTTCTCCCACCTAGCCAATGCCAAATAATTTCCACGTTTGATTTAAAATCTGGATTTTGGAAATTGGGAGTCCACCCTAAAGAAAGACCCAAAGTGGGATTTTGCATCCCCGATCATCACTTCCAATGGAAAGTCATGCCCTTCGGGTTGAATACTGCACCCTCCTTGTTCCAAAAAGCCATGATAAAAATATTTCAGCCCATCCTCCATACCTCTTTAGTTTACATTGATGACATCCTGTTATTTAGTGATATATTAGAGGAACATGTCAACTTGCTGCGTCAGTTTGAGGCATTGATAACACACTATGGGATCATGCTTTTAGAAAAAAATATGGTTCTTGCCCAACAAGAGATTGATTTTGTTGGAATGCATTTTGTCCAAGGTGCATATAGCCCAGGACCACATGTATGTCAAGAACTAATCAAGTTTCCAGATACCAGCTTCACAACAAAGCAAATCCAACAGTTCTTGGGTATAGTAAATTATGTGAGAGATTTCATCCCAAATATCTCTACATACATTTCTCCGCTCACAAAGATGCTCAAGAAAAATGCACCATCATGGGGAAAGAAACAAGATGAAGCAACAAGGGAAATAAAGGAGATTTCTAAAAATGTCAAGTCCCTCTACATCCCTTCTGACGGTAAGAAGATACTGCAAACTGATTCCAGCAATGAATATTGGAGTGCCGTTCTATTTGAAGAAAAAGATGGCCAGAGAAAAATATGTGGATATGCCGGCGGAAAGTTCAAAGATGCCGAGCAACATTATCATTCCACCTTCAAGGAAATTCTTGCAGTAAAGAATGGAATCAAGAAATTCAATTTTTTCCTGATTCACACAGAATTTCTGATAGAAATGGATATGAAGGCCTTCCCAAAGATGATCCAGATAAATGCAAAGATTATTCCCAATCCTCAGATTCTCAGATGGGCCCAATGGTTCTCTCCATACAAGTTTCAAGTCAGGCACCTGAAAGGAAAAAATAATATTCTCGCAGATTTTCTGTCTCGACCGGAAGAATTCTCAAAGAGATTTACCCCAGGAAAACTAAAGTCAAAGCCAAATCTAATCAGCCACATCTTCATGCTTTCAAATGTACTAGGAACAAGTTCATTGAAGCCAACAGATCATCCACCAGAGTTATTCAACCTCATGAATCCCTTTGATCCGTCAATTATTATGGAAAGAAAAACTTATTATGAGCTCCAAGGTTTCCGACAACATGGAGGATCCATTCTCAAGCCTTATGGGGTCAATCCAGAATATCCATTCTTCCATATATTCATAGCACAAGCCAAGGATTTTCCACAAGAACTACTATGGTTTTTCTGGTACCTATGCCGTCAGTACTACATTTTCATGGAATTCAAGTGCAACGTCTTCAAAGATTTTGACAACATTGAACCAGCTCTTAAAGTATTTTTACTATGGTTCAAGCCTAGAAGATACTGGATAAAATGTTTCAACGGTTCCTACAAAGCAAAGGTATTCATGTTTCATAGGCCAGTGAATATTATTAACGGAAAAGTCCAGGCACAAGCAGAGATGTCATTCTGGTGGAAATTTCCCGTGTCCATTTTATCCATCGAATAAGAATATAGTGAAGCGCAAAGAATTATCTTCCAGCAAAACAGGTGCATCCCGAAAGAGATATGGCCAAAAGATTGTGCAAGCTGGAATTATACCAGTACTCATTCTCACTGGGAAAAATTTTGAGAAGCAGCAAAGGAATATCAAACTCCGTATGAAATCATCTGGAAAAGATCACTCAAGACATCTCCAAGTTAAGGTTGCGGATCACATCCCTCAATCCAAAGGAGAAGGAACATAGCGAAGAAGAACCGTCAACTTCCAGGCGTTACTACACAAGATCTTTGAAAAGATGCCTAGAAGACAAACCAAGAAGATCAATGGAAGATAATCATCCCTGTTAATCTCACTATAATCCTACATTACCTACCAAAAAACCCTAAAAAAATCATCTACCCATGCCAAGATAAAATTCCACATCCTTCCAAACTACCCGGGTCCCACTTTCACATGCTTCCACATGCCTCCACATGCCTCCACATGCTTCTTCACATGCAACACCCTATTTTCACACGCTTTCACATGCTTCCACAAACTTTCACCTGCTAAACCATGTATATTTCACGTGTTTCACATATTTTCAGGAGTTTTTTAGTTGCTTTGCTTAAAGGTCCTTCACATGTAAAAATGGACTCACTTGTAGATATGTTTGCCATGTAAGATAGGTTTATTTTATAATATAAGTTTGTCTTGTAATAACCTCCTATTCCTATATAAAGGAGGCCTTGTAGTAGTTGTAAGATTATCTTGAAAACTATCTTGTAACCTTTGTAAATCTTTGTGATATACTACATATGAGTTCCTTCTAAATTTCCCTCTTGTTCTTTCTTTCGAATGGATGGAAAGGCCGGTCCATGTATGAAAATATAGTAAGAATACTCTAAGAAAGTTAGCTTGTTGTAGTACGAAAGTTTTCTGAGTTATAACAGCTAAGGTTGGTTATAGTACAAAAGTTTTCTGAGTTGTGTAGCTTGGAAAGACGTCCCTTATGGGTTGTGAAGCCAAATCCTTTGTAGGAAAACTTTTGCGACTATAAGCAAATTAACTGTTAGTGTAGCTTGGCAATAGCCAGCCCTTTTTATAGGAAAACTTTAGTGTCTATGATATAGTTTGATTTCTTGGAGTCTCTTGCTCTGTTCTTTGTACGGTGGTACCAGAGCCAGCCTATCCTTTCGGAGGGAGGAACAATTTACTAAATATTTCTGAGTCGTTTCCATCATCCTCTTCCCCCGCAAAGATTAATATGTCTCCCACTCTATATAAAACCTTGTCCAAAAAATATGATTACCTCTATGAAGTCGACATCCTTCCCGATGAACAAAAAGTATCTTCCACTGATTTACCCCTCATAAACCTTTACTCAGTTTTTGCCAAAAAATCATTTGCACCATGGACCCAAATCCGTTCCTTAGTCTAACACAAACCAAAAGGAGTCAAAGAATATGTTTCTACCTAAAAACTTGACCAGCATCCTATTTTTGCTACTCGAGAGAAACAATTTATTACCCTCCAAATTCCAGATGATTTTACAAGACAATGGAGAGATCATGGTTTTACCCATATTTATTTTGGTGCTATCCGAATTGCTCTCACTTATCATGGAAGAAAAGGTCAACCTGCTGTTGCTTGACTTTCTCTTCTAGAGACAAGATACTTGGAGTACCAACATGAAAATTTGGGTACTGCAGAAGTTACCTTGAATGAAGGGACTGTCTTCATAACTATCTTTCCAAATTTCAACATGTCCCTTTTTGACCCATACTTAACTGAAGCACTAAAAATCCAAGTCCAAATTCAAGGTGCTCCACAAGCCAAAGATTCTATCCAAGCCACTCTTCATCACCAAATGGCGTGGTTGGTCCAAAATCATGCCATGGATCTATGCCTTCCCAGAGGAGAAAATGCTTTACTCTTGAATATTGATGCTACATAAGGAAATAAATACCATGTGCACCCAAATACCCCGACAAATTTCCAGAGATGAGCTTGTCAAAATTCTTCATGATTCCTGGATTACAAATTATGAAAGGTTAAGGGAACCGGAAGAAACTCTACAATCTGGTGAGCCAACTTTTAGCAAAAGAAATGACAAAACCGTTTCCATAAGCTTTGACCATTTCCATCTCAAAAAACCCAATAAAACCATCTTTTCTTGTCAAATGATCCAACCCAAAGATACAAACCCTGACCCTGACCCTGAAAGGGAATCCTTCTGGAATATACAAACTATCATGGAAGAACATGACTGGTGTAAACATTTTGACAAAGACGACAAAGGAGTTTGGTGGTTCAAATGCCCATTTACGGGACACTACCCTTGAGATCTCGGTTGCGACTACCAAGACTGTTTTGAAGATCCAAGTGGAGAATATGATGAACACCACCTGCGTCATTGGTAAAGATTTGGCCTCAACAAGGCTAAACCAAAATCCAAGAAAAAGGGAAAAACTAGTGAAAAGCAATTTCGAGCCAGATATGAAAATAAAGACCCTTCAATTGGCTCATTAAGACGTCCAGGTAAATATGAATTTCTTGTCAGTTACAAACCCCAAGAATGGCCAAAATTACTAGAAAAATTCACTCCAAGCTGGGAAGACAGTGAAACCACCCCAAAACCCAAACCGCTATCATCTCGTAACCCAAAATCCAAAAAGCCACCTAAACCTAAAACTCCATCAATGCAAAAGTCCACACTCCCACAAATATTCATGTTGAGCCCTTCACGTTCCAGCCATACCCAAGATTTTACTCCACTCCAACCTTTCGAAAATGAAGGTATCAGCCATGCTCCAAAAATCCTCAAGAAAAATATAATACTACCTTCTGGAGAAAAACCCCCAACAAGTGACATCGAGGCAACAATGAACTGACAATAAGAAAATTCCATTTGCCAAAACAAATTTCTTAAAAATATTGGCAACACCATAAAAAACATGGCCCATATACAAAACAAGTTAATGATAAAAGTAGGAAAACTTTTGCGACTATAAGCAAATTAACTGTTAGTGTAGCTTGGCAATAGCCAGCCCTTTTTGTAGGAAAACTTTCGTATCTATGATATAGTTTGCTTTCTTGAGTCCCTTGCTCTGTTCTTTGTATAGTGGTCTAATAAGATATGTACAGTAAGAAGTAAACAAATATGTGGCATAGTAGATAAACAGTATGAAAAAATATAAATACGAGGCACAATCCTCCTCGAAACGGTAAACTCAAGCTCTCACAAAGCTGTTACCTCCTCAACCGGTGTATATCTAGAATGGACCTCACCAGATAGGTCATCACAACTCAAATCAGGAAAAAAATACACGGATGTGTTGATTTCTCGTCAGATATTACATACGATGCTGCCGAGACAAACAACCGATCCACAATAGTGTTTTATAAAAATGCCGCGGCAAACGGCCCGATCCCATCATACTGTGTGCACTGCCGAGGGTCGAACGACATGAACCATAGATTCATATATTATACTGTCGAAGCGAACAAACCGCTGCCATAAGAATGTGGTATATAATACTGCCGAGGCGAATGACCCGATTCCATTAGAATGAATTATGAATTCTTAAGGAAAACCTTATGAAAACGCTTAGTGCAGGAAATCCGTAAGTGGAGCACAATTATCTCGGGTTAATCATGAAGCTTGTCAAAACTCTCTAATAGCAAGTCTATCACTCTACACAAGTCTAGTCTTAAGTCGTAATGCGAAATAAAGGAATTAAACGAGCAAAGGTAACTCCAATAGTACAATTATAGCATGGCGTTAACCTAAGCCTACCCAAACATAACATGAATTTAGCTACATACGGACTCCCGTCAGCTCGTGCGTATGTAGCCCCCGCAACAAGTAGCACATAACAGTTGCATCACCTAGGGGGTGGCTTCCCCCTCACAAGGTTAGACAAGAGACTTACCTCGCTCCGAAGTTCTATAACAGTCTCCAACGCCACTCTAATACCTCAAACCGATGCCCGTCGCTCCGAAACTAGTCAAACAATTTTAACCAATAAAAATATACTCTAATACTTATAATAAATCAATTCATAACAATTTCTAACTCCACTCCAAAAGTCAATAAAGTCAACCCTCAGGTCCACGTGCTCGGATTTCAATAATTTTCAAAGATAAACTTTGGCCATAAAACTACGAACTCAAATATATGATTTATTCCCAATTCCATGTCTAATTTCGTGGTAAAAATCCAAAAATACCAAATTCTAGGTTATTCTCTTAAAATCTCATAATTTCCATAAATATTTATGTTTTAATCCACATATAAACCGTTTATTTAACTCACAAGGTGTAGAAATCACTTACCTAAAGCTTGATGATGAAAATAGCACTCCAAAATCGCCCCAATGTTGGCTCCCATGGAAGGAATGAGGTGAAAATGGGCCAAACCCCCGAAATATAGCTTTTGCCCAGGTATTAACCCTTCGTGATCGTGGAAAATGCTTTGTGATTGCGAAGCACAACTTTTTTCAGCTCAAAATTGCCCTTCGAAATCGCTGAAAACCAATCGTGATCGCGAAAAACCAATCTCGATCGCGAAAAGCAAGCTGCCCAACTCCTCCAGACAGCCTCTAGTATAATGGTTATAACATATTTTACCAAACTATAAATGAAAATGGTTTAACTTTCTGAAACCTAGACACCAAGGGCTATAACTTTCAGTTTTGGATCATCTCCAAATCCTTTATAGATTGCAAGATATAAGCTTCCAAAGTCAGCCCTGTGCAGCAGAGATTTCTTCTTCGTGAACGCAAATCTGCCTTCGTGAACGTCATTCATACACCCCTTTTTCCCATTTTTCCTTCACGAATGCGATCCTTTCCTTGCGAACGCGAAGAAGGGCGTACCAAACCTCATAAAACAGCAGCTCAACATGGCGAAATGACCCGTAGAACCTCCGAAACACATCCGAGCCCTCGGGACCCCGTCCAGTCACACCATCAAGTCCCAATACATGACAAAAACTTGCTCGAGGCCTCAAATCACACCAAAAAACATCAAAACTTCGAATCGATGATCGAATCTTTCTTTAAATTTTCAAACTTTCAAACTTCGTCGAACGAGTCTGATTTATACTTAAACATTCCAGAATGATGCCAAACTTTATGCACAAGTCATAAATCACGATACAAACCTATTCCAAGGCTCGAACCCCAAACAAAAATCGATAACACCAAAGTCCACCTCAAACCAAACTTAGGAATTTCTAAAACCTTCAAAATGCCAACTTTTCATAATAAGCGCTGAAATGCTCCCGGACGACCTAATACTCAACCCGAACATACGCCCAAGTCCAAAATCATCATGCGAACCTATTGGAACCTTCAAATCCCTATTCCGAGGTTGTTTACTCAAAATTTAAACCTCGGTCAACTCTTCCAACTTAAAGATTCTAAATTTAGAATTTCCAATCCGAATCAACTCCGAACTTCTTCAATTTCGACCTCACGTACAAGTCATAATACCTGAAATGAAACTACTCAAGGCCTCAAACCACCAAATGACGCACTAGAGCTCAAAACATTCGGCCGGGTCGTTACATTCTCCCTTACTTAAAGATACGTTCGTCCTCGAACGTGTCAAGAACTATTCCGGACTTGTCCAAAATCACCGTTTAACACCTCGTGCACCTACCCGTGCCACCATAACCCATGTGAGCACATTAGCTCAAGCCAGTCTGAAGATCCTCCCTATAATCTTGGCTAATAAGCCTAAGAACCGAATTCAAACATCCGGAATTCTACACGAGACCCGATTCTAACATACGAACACCTCATCAATAACTAAACACTGTACCAAAACATGATCGTGCACTTTTGCTGAAATCACACCATACATCGCATAATTCGCATGCCAATAATAACATCCTCCGACCACAATAGTTGCAATTTCATGAATTTGATGCCCGTAATACGCCTTATAGCACATGTCAACCCTGTTCCAACTCACGCAATACTGCCACAACGAATGAGATGTGTAGAAACTCATAACCACCTGCCAAAACAATAAATCATGGGGTCTCTCCTCATGACAAGATCCACTACCTCATTCCGAACTGAATAACGATATTTTATCTTTAATATATCCTACATAACTCCGATCGCAGTGATCCCATGTCCAATAATCTGAAGTGCAACCAACGTTTTCATGCCCAGAAACAGAAATTTATTTTTCGAATTTTAACAGTCCAATATACTATTTAATACCTAAATCTACTCCAAATGAGCTCAAATTTGAAACATAACCTCCAAATATCATCAAGAAAAAACCTCAATCATCACTTTTTCAAAACAAAAATAAATCTAACGAACCTATTTTGCAATTAAGAAAAAGAAAAAGAAGAAACCATAAGCAATAGTAAAAAATAAAGTGCCACAAAATTTCACCATTGTAAAATATCATAAACTACCTTAAAATATGTGCACAAACACTATATAAAATCATTGTTACCCGAAGAAGAAGAAGAAGAAAGGAGAGGAAAATGCCTGAAGTTGTTTAAATAGTGGGTTCAAGTTAAAAACAACTTTAAAAAGTAGGTACATATTAAATAGGGGCGACCAAATAGGGAACCCCATGCATTTTTTACCTTATAGAACGATCATGATATACCAAGCTATCATGACCCAAAACCCACTATATACCGTGATGGCACCCAACGTTGTCGTTAGGCAAGCTAATGGTGAACTATCACATTAATTGTTCATTTTATTACTTTCAAAACCATAAATTTTATTAAGGATGGAATTTACATTTCTAAATCCACGGAAACGTACATAAGTAGTAGTTTATAAAATAAATGAAAATCAATAATAATATATAAGTTCGTAAGCAACAACTAGCATATACCAAAACCAGGTGTCATAAGTGCATGAGCATTCGCTAAGGAAGACAATAATAATATAACATATGTCCGGAATGTAAATAAGATAAGATAAAGTAAACAGTACGATGAAGACTCCATGGGCTGCAATGTGTAGTCGGAATGCAGCTCACCATAAAGTCTCTTCAGTAGCTGTACCTACGCGCCAAGCTGACCACCAAATGAACTTGTCGGATCCTGCACATTTTATGCAGAAGTGCAGCATTAGTACGTAAATCAACGCATACCCAGTAAGTATCTAGCCTTACCCCAGAGAAGTAGTGATAAGGGACCGACATCGACACTTACTATAGGTCCAATAAAGCAATATGATGAATCATAAGCAAATATGAAGCACAACAATAATAATGGGGTAAAGTTGTAAGTTACATAATCTTCAAAAAATTTCTTTTAAATATATAGATTTCTCAGTTTCGTATTCTATCTGAACAACTCGGATGTATCAAGTGCCAATATCAAACGGATAAGAAACACCATATAAATGCAGGGCATCAGTGGAAGGATAATCTCGTGAATATTCAAATTACTAGCGATATAACGCACGATTATGCCGAGGTTGTACGACCCGATATAGAATAATGTGTACACTGCCGAGGGTCATCCCACATGAACCATAGATGCATCTATTATACTGCCGAGGCGTTCGGCCCGCTCCACAATAAAGGAAGGAACTTATCGAATTTCGAGACACATGCTTACCATACAGTACATGCGAATAAACATGCTTTAGCTACGTATCGACTCTCATCACCTCGTGCGTATATAGCACCCATAACTAGTAGCACATAACAATTACATCACCTAGGGAGCAATTTCTCCTCACAAGGTTAGACAAGAGACTTACCTCGCTCCGAAGTTCCATAACCGACTCCAGTGGCTCTCTAACTCTTCAATTCAAAGCTAAACGACCCAAAACTAGTCAAAAAATGTGCAAACCAGTAAAAATGCACTGTAATACTCATAATTAGTCAAGTTATAACAATTCCCAACTTCGCTTAAAAAGTCAATAAAGTCAACCCTCGGGCCTACGTGCCCGGATTTCAAATATTTTCGAAGATAAACATTACCTCCAACATTACAAATTCAAATATACAATTTCTTCCTAATTCCTCTTCCAAAATCGTGGTAAAAATTCAAAATTATCAATTCTAGGTTTTTCTTAAAAATCCCACAGTTTTTCCACAAATATCCATATTAAATCCTTTTACCATCCTTGAAATCGACTTACAATACGTGGGAAGTATTTACATTGCAGTTGATGATGAGAATCCCCTCTTGAAGAGCTCCAAAAATCGTCCCAACCAAATGAAAATGCAGGAGAAATGAGCCAAGTCTCGGATTAAAAGAACCCCACTGCCCAGCGATTTTCGCATATGTGGTCAACTAGCCGCTTATGTGGCTCTGCACCTGCGAAAAATCGGTTGCAGGTGCCGCTCTAGCTCAAGCTAACAACCTTCTCTTCTGCACCCTAAATAGCGCATATGCGCTTCCGCTTTTGCAGACAACAAGCACTTCTACGCTCATGCACCTGCATGACCAAGTCCGATTCTGCGGCCCCAGTCCTCTTGGCCAAATTCCGTTTCGACGATCTCTTCTCCGCATCTGCGACTTTGCAGGTGCGGAATTTTCCTCCCACATGCACTCCCAAACCTCCTCCATGAAATTTGCACTTGCGATGGCCCCCTACGCACCTGCGTGACTGCACCTGCGGCCACTCCTTCTGCAGGTGCGATGACACCAGACTTCAACAGTAACAACATGTCCTAAATTCCAAGTTTAAATCCGTTTTCAATTCGTTTCAACCCTGAGGCCCCCTGGACCCCATCCAAACGTACCAACACACCCCAAAACATAATATGCACTTGCTCGAGGCCTCAAATCATACCAAAAAATCATCCAAACCACGAATCGACGATTGAAACCTTCTTCAAATTTTCAAACTTCCAAACTTCCAAACTTCGATGAACGCGTCCAAATTATAGTTAAACATTCCAGAATGACGCCAAACTTTACGCACAAGTCACAAATCAAGATACGAACCTATTCCAAGGCTCGAAACCCCACACGAACATCGATAACATCAAAGTCCACTTCAAACCAAACTTAAAGTATTCTTAAACTTTCAAAATGCCAACTTTATATAACAAGCTCTGAAATGCTCTCGGGCCAACGATACTCAACCCGAACACACGCCCAAGTATGAAATCATCATACAAATCTATTGGAATCTTCAAATCCTGCTTCCGAGGTCGTTTACTTAAAAGTCAACATCAGTCAACCTTTCCAACTTAAAGCTTGCGAATTTAGAATTTTTCATCTGAATCAACACCGAGCTTCCCAAAATTCTATTCCGACCACACGTACAAGTCATCACACATGAAGTGGGGATACCCAAGACCTCAAACCACCAAACGACGCGCTAGGACTCAAAACTGTCGGGTCGTTACATTTTGGAAACTGATGTAATTCCTATATTACATAGTATGTTAGTATGAACTCAAATCACCTTATATTTTTATTTCGTATCAATTCTAATAAAAAATAGAACAATTGAAATTGAGATACGTATCCTCTTTGTGTATTTCTTTTACACTCTGTTTGGATCATTGTTACCTATCGTTTTATAATGTATCGTATTGTACTGTATTGTATTGTATCGTATCGTTTTATGAATACAATGTTTGAATATATTGTATTGTTTGCTGTTGTTAAATAACATTTTGCTGTTTTGTTTTGACTCTATCGTTCTGTACTATAACTGATAAGTTTACTAAAATACCCTCAACTGATTTAAATATTTAATTTATCAATAATTACAAATAAAAATAATCTAAGAAAGCCCCTTTCTACTAATTTATAACCAATTATGTCTTATATAAAAGTTAAGAAATTAAATTCATGGAAATTCTATAAAAATTAGTGAAACAAGCTAATAATATTAAAAATAATAATAAGTATACCATAATTCGATCATAATTATAATAAAATAAAACAAAATGTCAAGTACACTCCATTCAGAATTTAGATCATAAGTAATATTTCTTAACAACATGACATATATCCATAACTTAAAGTATATAACATAAATTTTTCTAGCAACGTGATATATAATCCATAATGAAACACTTATATTATTAGTAAAAAAAAACGATGATAAAAAAACGAATGAAGGAGTTAGCATAACAAAGATAAATAATAACACTTTGCATACTTGAAAACAACTAATATTATACAGCTAATTGGATATAAAGTAATTAGAATTGGAATTACAAATCAAAGTAGAAGAAATAATGAAACAAAAGGAAGGAAAAACCAATACCTGATGTTGTAATTGGAAGCGGAAGAAGGAAAAAAGAGTTAGGTTATAGATTGGAGTTAAAATAAAAATAAAAAAAGTAAATGGTAAAATAGAATTATAAAGTAATAAGTTAGAGAATGATTGGAAAGAAAAATAGGAAACAATCCCACCTCACTAAATCGATCGTTTAAAAAAATGATATTTTTCATTGTTCCGGAATAATGTGTTTAACAATACAATACAATAAATTTTAACAAATCAATAAAAACAAATATTGTTATGGGATAACAATATAATAAGATATAATGGGTAACAACCATCCAAACAAGCTGTTAAAAAAATTATGTTTATTCATACTATATATCCTTCTCTTTGAGAAATGCTTTCTGCAAGAGGCAATGAGAAAATTTTAAAAATGGATATTTTCTGTTGCCTAGATCAGATGCGGCTCAACCCAATCCGGGGCCTAAAACCAAACTGTAATGTGAGGCATTAAGTTTTTCTTTAGAAAAAACCCTCTTGTTTCGTTACTTTATATGAAATCTATTTTCCAAGCTTTGTGAGTTGCAAAGTTCTTAATATTTTTTTTATAACCTATTTCTTCTAACAATTCCTTTTCAATTGATAAAATAGCTAATCCATTCAATCTCTTTTGAGACATCGTCGAAATATAAACAATAATGAATTTTAAATAAAAAATAGTAAAAGGTTAGGATAAAAGAACTATCACGACCCAAAATCACCTAGTCGTGATAGCACCTAACCCAACCCGCTAGGTAAACCAACCAATAAATGTCACAACAAAAGTGAGAAAACAACCACACAAACACACACACACACACACACATATATATATCACAACTGAATTCAATACAATCATCCAATGGATTGGTAGTACAAGCCATGAGCCACTATGATTTAGGTTTCAAAAGCGATATGAAGAATAAATATAATATTTGTTTGAAATTTACATAAACATAGTTAAAGTCCTAAACTACCCTGAAAAAAAGGTAGTTTGAATATGGAAGACTGGCGCGTCTTCAATGTCAAGATTCGCCTTCCACTACTACACATCTCCAAGATCTGCACGCACGGTGCAGAAGTGTAGTATGAATGCAGTCGACCCCATGTACTCAGTTAGTATCTTGACTAATCACAGTGAAGTAATGACGAGGTTTTTCAGTTAAACGATACTCATTGATATTGTCACGACCCGAATTCCCTCTGTAAGATGTCGTGACGGCACCTAGTCTCTAAGACTAGGTAAGCCTAACAAATATGCGGAATAATGCAACAATAACTTAAATAGCAAACATCAACATCTATATAAATGAAAACTGCCGCTCAACATGTAAAAAAACCCAAAACCCGGTGAAATATATGTCACAAGCTCTAGATACAGTGTGGAATGCTCCTATACAAAACTGTCTATCAAATGTAAAGAAAGAAAAAAAAGACGGGATTGAAGGGGACTCCGAGACCTGCGGACGCGGGCAGTTGTACCTTGAAGTCTCCAAGCAACAACACAACACTCTAATATCGAGGCTGATAGGATGCACCTGGATCTCCAGAAAACAATTGCAGAAGTGTAGTATGAGTACACCACAACGGTACCCAGTAAGTTCCAAGCCTAACCTCGGTAGAGTAGTGATGAGATTAGGTCAAGGCCCTACTGGAGATAATAAGAACAAGACAAATAATATAATGACACAATAAAATAACAGGGAATGAAACAGTAAGGGATTAACGGAACATAACAACTCGAAATCCAAGAAGACAATTACAGCATATAAGGAAAACAATAATCTTACAAGTTAAGAAACAAAAACAACAACAACAACAACAACAAAAATAAATAAAGGTAAACAACAGGGGCACTCCCGAGGTACCTCCTAGTTCGAAAAGTAAATATCTCACAACGGCATGGCAGAAACCTTGTGCAAACAATGATAACCGCACGACAGAAACCTCATGCATAATAACACTCTGCATGGTAGAAACCTAGTGCCATAATAACACTTTGCACGGCAGAAACCTCGTGCCACAATAGCACTCCGTATGGTAGAAACCTCATGCCACATCTAAACATATATTGCAACAAAATCACGAAAACAATACATAACAAATGGAAAAATGAAATTACGTCAAGGAAATCCTACAGTTAAAGAATGTATACGAAATCAAAGGAAGCAGGTAATTCAACTAAGCATGTTGCACAAATTGCAGGTAAGAGATAAGATATGTAGACATGTAACATTAGGCTAGACGTGATGACTACACGTGCTAGAGTAACTCAATTAAGGGAATAAAAAGGAACTACTTAGTAAAAACCGGATTTTCAACATTTAGCCTGAGTTCACACTCGTCACCTCACTTATACGGCCTTCACATATTGTAATTTATAACAGTACCAAATCCTTAGGGGAATTTTCCCGCAGAAGGTTAAACAAGTCACTTACCTCAAACGTCGCTTAATCAATCAATAAGAAGACCCTTCCCTCTATTTTCCAACTCTAATCGGCTCGAATCTAGCCAAAACAATTACATACTATAAATATAGCTACAAGAAACTAATTAGATCATGAAACTACGACTTTAGCAAAGAATGAAAAATCGTTCCAAAAAGTCAACCCGGATCCACGTCTTGGAACTGGGTAAAATTCAAAAAATACGAATACCTATTCAACCACGAGTTCACCCATAACAAGATCACTCAAATCCGATACAAAAATATCGATCAAACCTGCAAAATTTGGCCTAAGGATTTTCCCCTCCCCCCCACCCCCAATTTCACAACCAAAATCCTTAATTAAATAATGAAATTAATGATAGATTAATGGAAATTAATCAAAAAGAGTATATAATCCTTAACCAAATGTTTCCTCTGAAAATCCCTCAAAATATTTCCTCAATCCGAGCTCTCTAGGTCCAAATATCAAAATGAGATCAAACCCTCGAAATTAGGCCTTTTCTGCCCAGTGAAATCGCTTCTGCGAGGCTTAGCCGCTTCTGCGGCTCCGCACCTGCGAAATTTCCATTGTAGGTGCGTTCCACACTAAGGTCCCTCACTCTCCACTTCTGGGGACAAAATGCGCATCTGCGATTCTGCTCCTGCGGCATAGGCGCGCTTCTGCGCACGCGCTCCTACGAACTAAGTCCTGTTCTGCGATCCCTAGGCCTTCCTGGCCTTTCTGCTTCTGCACTTTCCCAATCGCATGTTCGAGTCCAATTTTGTAGAACTCTGACCGCGTCTACGGTCCCAGCTGGGCAGGCCAAAAACTGGTTCTGCGGCTCGATGGCCGCTTTTGTGGTGCCGTACCTACGACCAAAAGTGCGCAAGTGCAATCGCACCAGACGCAACAATGATTCAGATTTCCCACAAGTCGAATATTATTACGGATTCGTTCTGCATTACACCTGGGGCCCCGGTCGAAATTTACCAACAAGTCCTAAAACATCATATGAACTAAGATGAGCCCTCAAATCACGTCAACAATGCTAAAAATACAAATTGCCCATCGATTCAAGCCTAATAAACTTTAGAACTTCAAACGTCTACATCTGATGCCGAAACCTATCAAATCAAGTTCGCGATTGACCTCAAATTTTTCACACAAGTCATAATTGTCATTACGGACCTACTCTAACTTCCGGAATCAGAATCCGATCCTGATGTCAAAAGGTCTACTCCCGTTCAAATTTCCGAAAATCATCGAACTTTCGCCAATTAGCTCTAAAATGACCTATGGACCTCCAAATCAACATCCGGACACGCTCCTAAGACAAAATCTCCCTACGGAGCTATTGGAACTGTCAAAACTCCATTATGGAGTCGACTTCATACAATTCAAACTACGGTCAATTCCTACAACTTAAACTTCCAATTTAGGGACTATATGTCCCATTTCTCCCCAAAACCAAAAACCAAAGCTCCCGGCAAGTCACGTAACCACATAATAGATGGAGCAATAAATAGGGGTTCGGGGCTAATACTCTCGAAACGACCGGCCGGGTCATTACACCCCTACTCTTAAAACAAACGTTCGTCCTTGAACGAGTATAGAACATACCTGAAGTGGTGAAAAGATGAGGATAACGACTGCGCATGTCATGATCGGTCTCCCAAGTCGCCTACACGACTGGATCACCTCACCACTGAACCTTCACAAAAGCAATGTTCTTCGACCTCAACTTTCGAACCTGCCTGTCCAAGATGGTCACCATCTCCTGAACATAAGATAGATCCTTTTCCAACTGGACTGAGCTGAAGTCCAGCACATGAGACGAATCGTCGTGATACTTCCGGATCATGGAAACATTCAACACTGGACGAACTGTAGAGAGACTAGGTGGTAGTGGAAGTTTTTAAGCAACCTCTCCAACCCTCTCAAGAATCTCAAAATTCCAAATATACATAGGGCTCAACTTGCCCTTCGTCTCGAACCTCATAACGCCTTTCATGAGCGAAACACGAAGCAAGACCCGCTCCCCAACCATGAATGCAACGTTATGAACCTTCCAATACGCATAACTCTTTTGTTTTGACTGCGCTGTACGACGTCGATCCTGAATCAATTTAACCTTTTCCGAAGCATCCTGAACCAAGTCTGTACCCAATAGTCTAGCCTCACCCGGCTCAAACTAACCCACCGCGAACCGGCACCGCCTACCATACAAAGCCTTATATGGTGCCATATGAATGATAGACTGATAACTGTTGTAGGAGAACTCTGCAAATGGCGAGAACTGATCCCAAGCAACACCAAAATCCATTACATATGCACGAAGCATATCCTCTAATAACCAAATAGTGCGCTCAATCTATCCGTCCGTATGAGGGTGAAATGATGTACTCAGTTCCACTCGAGTACCCAACTCATGATGTAAGGCTCTCCTTACCCCGGTCAGATATGATAGATACCGACACACCATGAAGCCAGACAATCTCGTGAATGTAAGCCTGAGCCAACTACTCCAAATAGTAAGTAGTAACCACAAGAATGAAATGAGATGACTTGGTCAATCTATCCACAATCACCCAAACTGCATCGAACTTCCTCTATGTCCATGGGAGCCTAACAACAAAATTCATAGTGCTCCGCTCCCATTTCCAGTCTGGAATCTCTAGCTTCTGAAGCAATCCACCTGGTCGCTGATGCTCATATTTCACCTGCTGACAATTTAGGCACCGAGCTACATATTCCACTATGTCTTTCTTCATCCGCCTCCACCAATAGTGTTGCCTCAAGTCCTGATACATCTTCGTGGAACCTGGATGAATGGAGTACCGCAAACTGTGATCCTCCTGGAGAATCAACTAACGCAAGCCATCTACATTGGACGTACATAGCCTGCCCTGCATTCGTAACACACCATCCTATCCAATAGTGACCTCCTTGGCATCACCGTGCTGAACAGCGTCCTTGAGGACAAGTAGATGGGGGTCATCATACTGACGATCTCTGATACAATCATAAAGAGAAGACTTAGAAACCACATAATCCAAAACTCTTCTCGGCTCGGAAACAACCAATCTGACAAACCGGTTGGCCAAGGCCTGAACATCTAGGGATAATGGCCTATTTTCCACCCGTAGATATGCTAAACTGCCTGAACCCTCCGCTTTGCGACTCAAGGCATCTACCAGCACATTGGCCTTCCTGGGATGATAGAGAATGGCGATATCAAAATCCTTAAGCAACTGCAACCACCTCCGGTGTCGCAAATTAAGATCCTTCTATATAAAAAGAACTCCGATGATCAAAGTAGACCTCACAAGGGACACCATACAAATAGTGCCTCGAGATCTTCAAGGCATGACCAATAGCTGCTAACTCAAGGTCGTGGACATGATAGTTATTCTCATTCTCCCTCAGTTGTCTAGACGTGTAGGCAATCACCTTACTGTCCTGCATCAGCATCACGCAGAGACCAATGCACGAAGTATCACAATACACTGTATAGGACCCCGAGCTAGTAGGAAATACCAATGCCGGGGTTGTGGTCAAAGCTATGTTGAGCTTTTGAAAGATCTCCTCACACTCCTCGGTCCACCTGAACGGAGCACCCTTCTGGGTCAATCTGGTCATAGGTGCTGCAATAGACCTGAAACCCTCTACAAATCGACAGTAATACCTGCCAAGCAAATCTTCATAGCTGAGGACAATCTAGGCCAACTCTGCATTGTTTCAATCTTCTTCGGATCTAACTTAATCCCCTCACTCGATACTACATGACCCAAAAATGACACTGAATCTAGCTAGAATTCACACTTCAAAAATTTTGCTTTTCTCTCAAGGTTTGAAGCACAGTCTTCAGGTGCTGCTTATGATCCTCTTGAATCTGGGAGTACACCAAAATGTCGTCAATGAACACAATGACAAACAAATTAAGATAGGGTGAAATACACTATTCATCAAGTGCATGAATGTTGCTGGGGCGTGGTCAGCCCAAAAGAAATCACAAGGGTCTCGTAATGACCATTCCAAGTCCTGAAAGCAGTCTTCATGATATCTGGATCCCGAATCTTTAGTTGATGATAGCCTGAACGCAAGTCGATCTTAGAGAACACTCTGGAACCCTGAAGCTGATCAAATAGGTCATCAATATATGGCAACAGATACATGTTCTTCACTATGGATACCTGTTCTTCACTGTAACCTTGTTCAATTGGCGATAATCGATATGCATCTGCATAGAACCATAATTCTTCTTTACAAATAATACTGGAGCACCCCAAGGCAACACACTAGGCCTACTGAATCCCTTATCAAGCAACTCTTGCAACTGCTTCTTTAACTCTTTCAACTCTGTTGGGGCCATAGTATAGGGTGGAATAGAAATGGGCTGAGCGCCCGGTAACAAATCAATACCAAATTTGATGTTCTAAAACGCCAATACCACACAAGAGGGAGGAGGGGGGGTGATTTATGTGGTGTCTGATTTTCGTGTGCAGTAGTTATAGAAGGACCATGTTCTTCTATGTGTTCCATCCTATACTGTTTGTAGAATAATAAATATAGAAAATAAAGAACACAAGGATTTTATGTGGAAAACACCTAGCTCAAAAGGTGAAAAATCACAACCTAATTTCTAGTAGGATTTTCCCAAACATTCCACTAAAATCACTGAGCCAAAAACAGCATTTACAAAAACTCTTTGTAAACCTAGGATTAACTGTAATCCCTTTGTCGCAAACTAGCCTTTAGCTATTTGCGACAAACTTCAAGTTAGCTATAACTTGAAACACACAGTACCTATTACAGACGCTTCTAGATAAAGCTGAAAGGTACAAGTTGAAATCACCTACTACAAGTAATTAAACAAGATTAAAATATAATAGTTGGAACTGGTTCTTCTAGCTGGTACAAGTAGCTTCAGAGTCGCACACTTAAATCTCATATGAACTGCTTGAAAATTTTGCCTTGCTAATTTTGCTCTCAATTCTTTCTTAACTTCTGCTTTTGTGCGTCTCTGTACAATAAGAACAATTTGCAATCTGTAGGATTAGTAGACTAGAGATTTACTAGATTTCTAATGCTACTCTTCCTTGGTGGAAGAGTTCTATTTAACCTCAACTCCTCAAATCCTTCCTTATATTTGATTTTGTTCTTACTGAATAAGGAGTCCTTCTCCTTATTATCTTGCAATCTTTTCGATCAGGAGATATCTTTTTAATATGCATATTTCGTTTATCTTCTGCATGTGCACCTCACGTGCCTTTAACTCTACACGTGTCTATGTCTCCAGTGATGGACTTGGTTCAACTTTAAGTTCCGTTGTCAATCTTCAAAACCATTCAATTTCTTTGGCTAACAGATTCCCCCTTTTGGATGATGTCAAACTCTATGCTTAGGCCTGTAACCAACTTAATCCAATATTAACACATGTTAGAGTATTGAGCATTTATCATAAAAGAACTAGGTTCATTAGGTTATAAATATCACATGTTCAGAATAGTACATGACCATATGACCATTTTCCCCCATTTTGGCATCATCGAAAAGTTGCAATTTTTAGAAAGTCCCTGATATTTAAGAATTACTCATGGCCACTGGGGAAACTGCAAGTGCAATCATGGATTAATTATCAATAGGAAACCAAGAATGCAAACTATCAAAGAAAATGAAACAAGATTAAGAGAAAAAGAAGAAAAATTCATTGATAGAAGCATTGTTCACCCACAATCCACAATAAGAAACAAAAACAGTTAACATCATGAGCAAATGAAACAAGAAAAATCCCTAATCTGGTTCACTGAGAGTCGAAGACAGGCTGGACTACTAAGGGTGGGAAGGGGTGGAGGCTGGGGTTTTTGCTTGGAGAAGAGATATCATATCATCAAGAATCCCCTTATTCTTCTCCTTTTCTTTGGCAAGCTCAGTTCTGAGAGCATCCCTCTCCTGTTCAACCTCAGCCAGGTGATTCTTCAGCCTAAGAATTTCTGCATCCTTAGCCCCACCCTCCTGCACAAGTGCTCTGCTTTGCTATTTACCGGAGTCTTCCTAGATGAACCAGGTTCATTTTCAGGAACATTGACAACATAGTCGTAGGCCAGAAGAGTGTTTTTGCCAAAGTGATCCTTGACAGTAGCCATTTCTGTCTTCTTCAGAGACACCTTATAGTGAGAAAGTACAATTGTGAGGATGAAGCCATAAGGAATGGCATGAGCCTTGGAACCGTTTATCACCCTGTCCAGGAGCTGGATGATGAAGTAAGGCCAGTTGATATGCTTTCCACTGTCTAGGCACTCTATGAGAACTAAGTCCATGTAATTTGGTATGTGCCTTCTCTCCTGCCTTGGCAGTACACACTTGTTAATTAACTCAAACACCACCTTGTGAGGAGGTGTCATTTCACTTTTTTAGACCACCATTGGTTCAAACTCTTCTTCATTGTCACAGAACCTTCTTGTGATTTGTAAAGAAGTGGGAAGAGCATCCAAGTTGTGCCATCTCTGCCTGGTATAATCATCATATACTTCAGACAGGATCCCAAGTACTTCTCCCAATTCTATGGCATCAAATTAAATTTTGGTCCACTTCACTTGGCTAGAGACCCTACCGTCCTCGACTACAGCATTGGCCGTGAACTCGACTATCACTTCTGGCCAACCTCCCATCTAGTTGAAGGACTATGTCCTTCCAGCCCTGCACCTCCAGCTTATCCATAAGATAGACCATTCCAGATTCCTCCAAATCATTCATCAATCTCCCCTTCGAAATGGTGCGCTTCCCAAACTTCATCAAATTGTCCTTCTCTCCAGTAGTCTCATCTTCTTCATCAGCACTCCAATCTTCCTCTTCATCAATTTGATCTTTCTTTGACTTTACTGTAGATCTGGTTCTCTTGGCTACAGTTGAGGGTGTAGCAGACGCAGACACATACGCAGACTTCTTTGAACAAGTCTTGGCTTTCTTTGTTTTGGGTGTCTGTACTTCAACTTCTGCCCTTTGATCATCTTGATGGACCAGGTCTATCTGCTCAATCTCCGCAGCCTCTACAGGCTCAGTAATTTTCTCCTTTCCCTTCTCAACTCTCTTTCTTTTACTCTCCTTCAAAGAGTTTTGTAACTCCTCCTCACTCTGCCTTAGTGCACTTCTTGTGGTTCTTCCTCTTGGAAGAGGAGTTTCAGAACCATCAGATGGAGTGACTTTTCTCTTCTTACTTGTTCCGGCATTTTCAGACTTCTTAGCCTTTGGAGTCCTTTTCTTCTTTGGTTTATAACTCTCTCCTAACTTCTTCATAAGATCTTCCAATGTCTCCTCAATAGATGGACCATGTTCATCTGTAGATTTTCCTAACCAACACAAACATGTTTTCTAAGTTCTCACCTAGTTCAGACACATTCTCAGAAGTGATATTTGGTACAGATGATACCTGTTCAGAATCGGATGATCCTGCAGCTTCCTCAGTAGCTGATTTGAACGAATCACTGGATTGTCTGATTCTTGAACCTGCCTGGCTTGTAATTTGGCATTCAATTTTTTGGCGAGAGAACTTGTAGCCACTGTTTTCCTGGCGAGCATTTTAACTCTTCTTTTTTTGGGTTCTGAAATAGGGCTAGATTGAGGAATAGTGGGACTGGGTTGAGACGGAGTAGGACTTGGTGGTGGAGGTGTTGAAGAATTCGAAGATTGAGTAACAGGTGGTGGAGTACCAGGGTTGTCTGAAGGATTAGTCATCTTTGATTTAAGATGGAAGAAGAAGATTATGGATTGAGAATGAGGGCAAGGAAGATGGAAGGGTTTCGACGGTTGTAGAGTTGGTGAGTAATTTCATAGGTGATGATGGGAGTTTTTAAAAGTAGGAGGTAATTAATATATAACGGCAGCCTTTTTGGGTCAAATAGAGGTCTTATCACCGCTGCAACAGATGAATGACAATTACTGCTTCCCTAGATTCTAGGAGGTTTAGTCTTAATTGGAGTCTTAGTGTAGTCGGAACTAGTTCAAATATGGGATAAGGATAGAATGTGAAAAGATTTTGATTAGGTAGAGTTTTGCTTATGATTAACTATTAATATTTCAAGGTGTGTATAGTAGAGAACTCATACCTCGCCTTTCAGATGAACTAGCACTGATGAACCAGGTTCATCATGTTAGAATCCTCTTGATCAAGCCTCAATTTTCAACAATAGAGAAAAAGATCATTAGTAACCAATGAGTCATTTAAAAACATGGAAAGAGAGTATGCTATTTACAGCATGAGACTGAGCAACGATTAATCTGATTATTTTCACAAATTTCAGAATTTCTAGCCAATTTTTTTTCATTTTCCCCTTTTTTTGTGCACATTATGAATTGGTTCAATTAGGTGATCTTAATTGTAACGAACCGGTCCATCGTTACATAGAACCTGCATTATAATCGGTGTTATTGACATGTCATAGGTTGGTTATTCTGTTATTGATGTGTTAGAGTCGATAGGCTTGAAATCGAATGGTTGTAGTGAGAGTTCAGTCATTTAGCCTTTAAAGATAGCCTTAAAATGGGAAAAGTCAACTGAGAGTTGACTTATTGGAAAACGACCTTGGAATGCTGATTTTATGGCTCAGATAACTTCGTTAGGTGATTTGGGACTTAGGATTGTGTTTAGAATAATTTTGTAATGTCTGGTGTAGAATTAGGCTTGAATTGGCAAAAGTTAGTTTTTGGTGGTTTCCGATCGGTAGTGGAAAATAGGATATGGGGGTCGGAGTGGAATTTCGACAGTTGAAACAGGTTCCTAGTGTCATTTTGGATGTGTCTGCAAAATTTCAGGTGAATCGGATTTGTTTTGGATAGTTTCGGCATCATTGGTGGATTTTAGAAATTTCAAAGTTCTTAGGCTTGAATCCGATGTAGTTTTGGTGTTTCGATGTTAGTTTTGGTGTTTTGATAGTGCAACTAAGCTTGAATGATCAAATGTAACGTGTTAGTATGTTTGGTTGGGGTTCCGAGGGGCTCGGGATTGATTTTGGATGGTTAACGGGAAGTTTGGAGTGGAGAAAGTGCAGCAAGCAGCTGCTGTTTTTTCTTGGTTACTGATATAACCGCACCTGCGGAAGAAGGATCGCAGATGCGGGCCCGCAGGAGCAAAAGAAGGCTCCGCAGGTGTGAGATTTGGCCAGCCAAGAAAAAGGTCGCAGATGCGGATAGGGGGCCGCACCTGCGAAGTCGCAGGTGCGGAATGTGAGTCGCAGGTGCGGAGTTAGGCCGTTTAATTGAAAGTCGCAGGTGCGGGAGCTTGACCGCAGGTGCGAAAACCCTTGGGCAGTATTAAAATAAACCTTCCGCGACTTAAACCCTTTTTACACAATTTTTGTACGGACAGAGAGCTTCGGGGGTGATTTTTGAAGTGGGAAATCAGTATTCTTCATAGAGGTAAGTATTTTTATCATTAAAACTCGTTATGGGTGATTATAGAACACAATCTCAGCATTTAATTCATGAAAATCAGTGGAAAAAGGTGGGTTTAGGGCTTGAGATTATGAGACCTTTAGAGGTCGATTTGAGGGATCAAACGAACTTCGATTTTAGTGTTCTTTATATGTACGGACTCGTGAGATGATGAAGAACAGTTTTGTATAAAAAATTCTTAGTTTAGGGATGCGGGCCCGGGGGTCGGGTTTTGACCAATTTCGGGTTTTTGGGCTACATTTGATATTTTTCAATTGGAATTTATTCCTTAAGCATAAATTGATGATAAAAATCTGAACTTGATAGATTTGGAGCCTTCAAAATTTGATTCGAGGAACAAGAGTGTTGCGGAATAGTTTCCGGGCTAGTTTTGAGGTAAGTAATGTCTTTAAATCCTGTCCTGAGGGTATGAAAACCCGGACTATGCACCCTTCACGGGTTTTGAAATGCAAAGGTTGAAACTTTGGAGATATATTCCCTATTTAGGCAACTGTTGAGTTGCGAAATCAATTTCTAAGCTTATGCTTAATTAGTATTTATATATTATGATATATTTTGGGCTGTAAGCCATGTTTGGGGCCTAGTGCCGATCTGTTTTCCCCTTGGGGGTTGTGTGTACTATATTTTCCTCACTGATATGTTATGATTTTTCACTCAGTCCTTACCTGATAAATTATTTTGACACTCAGAGTATTTTGATACTATTTATTCAAAAATGAAACACTATTTTGGGTCGAGAACCCGATATGTTTATGGCCTAAGGGAAAATTGAGAGTGTCTGACTGAGTGAGGCTTTCAGGACTATATTGTGAGGAGGCTTTCAGGCCTTATATGAGAGGTGAGGAGGCTTTAAGGCCTTATGTGAGAGGTGAGGAGGCTTTAGGCCTTATATGAGGGAGACTTTCAGGCCTATATTGTGAGGAGGCTTTCAAGCCTTATGTTGTTATAGCGTTTGGGCTGTAGGAGCCCCTCCGGAGTCTGTACAAACCCCCAGTGGGCGCAAGTACCTATTGAGTGATGATTATTTCTCGCGGGGCAGATACTGAGTGATGATTATTGCCTGCGGGGCTATTACTGAGTGATTGAGAGAATGCATGAGGGGCAATTGCTACGAGAAATGATTTGGCCCGAGGGGCAGATTTATGATGATTTTACTAAGTTTCGAAGTATGATTTACTTCGCTTTCAAACTGGTTTTTACTGAGCATTTTACTGTGATATACTGATATTACACTTGTTTTGAAAAAGAAAGGATTTCTGAAAACTGATTTCGAACTTATTGTTTGATGAATACTACATGGCGACTTGGTGTTTTACTGGTTTGTGGAATTGTGTATCTGTACTGTGTGTTTTATAATTCTCAGACTGTGATTTATCTTCATTACTACTGAGTTGGCATACTCATCATTACTCCTTGTGCCTCTGTTCACAAATTCAGGTGACGATCCAGAGCAGTAGCTGTCCTTGATCGTAGCATCAGTTCACAGGATTTTGACGTAGCTGTCCAGCGTCCACAACTTCTCCATTTCTCTTCCTTATTTAGCTTTAGCGTTTGATTCAGAGACATATTATAGTTTTAGCAGAGTTATATTTGTTTATTCTCAGATGCTCATGACTATTGACTCCAGTCTTGGGAGGTTTTGTTTAGAGTTGTTAGACTATTATTGGGACGCTAAGACTTAATTACATTATTCTATGTTATGGTTGATGCTTATTATAAATTGTGAACCTTTATAATTGAACAAATGCGTAGTAAGGTGATGGTCGGATAGCCTAGTTCCACGATAGGTTCCATCATGGCCTGTTAGGATTTGGGGTCGTGACAAGTTGGTATCAGAGGTCTAGGTTACATAGGACTCAACGGTCATGAGCAGGTTTAGTAGAGTCTTGCGGATCGGTACGGAGACGTATGCACTTATCTTCGAGAGGCGGCAGAACTCTTAGGAAAAATCTCAAAATTTTGAACTCTTTCGTGCCAATCTATTGATTTTTGGAATCTAAACTTATGTTATTTCATTCTCTCACAGATGGTGAGGACACGCAACACTGATCAGGGTGACCAGGCACTAGCCAGACCCACAAGGGGTCGGGGCCGTGGTAGAGCTTGGGGACTGGCTCATGCAGCAGCAAGGGTAGTACTAGAGGATCCCCCTGTCCTTCAGGATCAGGTTCCCGCCGATGGTGCTCCAGCGGAACAGGCCCAGGCACCTGTTGTGCCTATTGTTATTACGGGTCTTCAGGAGACCCTGGCTCAGATATTGACAGTGTGTTCCAGTTTAGCTCAGGCAGTGGCTATGACCACTACTGCCAATGCAGCTCAGGTCGGGGGAGACAATCAGACTCCAGCTGCCCGGGCACCTGAGCCATCTGTACGAGGTATTCAGGCACCGTGAGCAGCCCAAGATCAACCAGTTGCTCCGATTAAGGATTATGTGGTCCCTGCTATGCCTGAGGATGAGCATCGCAGGTTGGAGAGGTTTAGCAGACTTCAACCTCCGACCTTCAGCGGTACAGAGGGCGAGGATGCCCAAGGTTTTCTTGATAAATGTCAGAAGCTGCTTCGTACTGCGGGTATTCTGGAGACCAGCGGGGTTTCATTTGCTACTTATCAGTTTGCTGGTGCTGCTTTTACTTGGTGGTAATCATTCGAGAGGCGTAGGCCGATTGGTTCAGCACCGCTCACCTGGCAGTAGTTCTCCACGATCTTTTTGGAGAAATATGTTCCTCAATCCAACAGAGAGGAGCAGTGCAGGCAGTTTGAGCAGCTGCACGAGGGAGAGTTTTCAGTTACTCAGTACGAGATGAGGTTTTCTGAGTTGGCCAGACATGCTTCGGAGTTATCCCCCACTGACAGTGAGCGTATAAGGAGATTTGTGGATGGTCTCATGTATCAGCTTCGGATTTTGATGACTAGAGAGAGGGTGTCTGGAGCCACGTTTGAGCAGGTTGTTGATATAGCTCGGGACATTGAGTCGGTTCGCAGGCAGGAGCGTGAGGAAAGAGAGGCTAAGAGGCCTCGGGGATCAGGTAGCTTCAGTGGTGCTCCTCCTAGAGGGCAATTTCAGCCTAGCAGAGTTCGGACATGGGTGGAGGCAGTGTCCCTGTCGTCCTAGTAGTTCGTCCCAGCAGAGGGTTCAGCCCTCGGCTTCAGGCCCAGTCACTTCACCACCTACCCAGGCAGCTAGGGGTGGTGGTCAGGCAGCTAGAGGCTGCCCTAGAGGGAGAGGTCGAGTAGATGGAGGCCAACCATGTATCTATGCACTTCCGGCTAGGCCTGATGCTATGGCCTCAGATGCTGTGATTACAGGTACTATTTTAGTTTGTCACACTGATGCGTTCACTTTATTTGACCCTGGTTCCACTTACTCGTATGTTTCATCTTATTTTCCTCATTTCCTGAATATGCCTCTTGAGTCTTTAGTTAAATATGTTCATGTTTCGACTCCGGGGGGCGATACTATTATTGTGGACCGTGTGTATCGGTCATGTCTTATATCTATTAGGGGTCTGGAGACCCGACTGGACTTGATATTACTCAGTATGGTTGATTTTGATGTAATTATGGGCATGGATTGGTTATCACCATGTCATGCTATCCTTGATTGTCACGCTAAGACCGTGACCCTAGCTATGCCCGGAATTCCAAGAATTGAGTGGAGAGGGTCTATAGAGCACGTGCCTAGCAGAGTGATTTCTTATTTAAAGGCTCAGCGTATGGTTGAGAAAGGGTGTGAGTCCTATATTTCTTTTGTGAGGGATGTTAGTAGTGAGACTCCATCTGTTTATTCTGTTCCTGTAGTCCGTGATTTTCCGGACGTATTTCCTGCAGACCTGCCACGCATGCCACGTGGCAGGGATATTGATTTTGGTATTGACTTGGTGCCCTACATTCATCCTATCTCTATTCAACCTTACCGTATGGCACCAGCAGAGTTGAATGAATTGAAGGAGTAGCTTCAGGAACTCTTAGATAAGGGGTTCATCCGACCTAGTGTGTCATCTTGGGGTGCGCTGGTGTTGTTTGTGAAAAGGAAGTATGGCTCCATGCGTATGTGCATTGATTATAGACAGCTGAATAAGGTTACAGTGAAGAACTGGTATCCTTTACCTCATATTGATGACTTATTTGATCAGCTTTAGGGAGCTAAGGTGTTCTCCAAGATTGACTTAAGGTCTGGGTATCATCAGCTAAAGATTCGGGATTCTAACATTCCAAAGACTGCTTTAAGGACCAGATACGGTCATTATGAGTTTCTGGTTATGTCATTTGGGTTGACCAATGCCCCAGCCGCGTTCATGCAATTGATGAACAACGTGTTTCATCCTTACCTTGATTCGTTTGTCATTGTGTTCGTTGATGATATACTGGTTTATTCTCGTAGTCAGGAAGAGCATGCTCATCACTTAAGGGTTGTGTTACAGAGTTTGAGAGAGGAGAAACTTTATGCAAAGTTCTCCAAGTGTGAGTTTAGTCTTGGTTTAATGGCTTTCTTGGGGCACGTGGTGTCTAGTGAGGGTATTCAGGTTGATCCGAAGAAGATTAAGGCAGTGCAAAGTAAGCCCAGATCCTCAGCTATAGTGATTCGGAGTTTCCTTGGTTTAGCGGGATATTACCGTCGTTTTGTGGAGGGATTATCTTCTATTGCTTCACTATTGACTAGATTGACCCAGAAGGGTGCTCCATTCAGTTGGTCTGACGAGTGTGAGGAGAGCTTTCAGAAGCTCAAGTCAGCATTGACCACAACTCCGATTTTGGTGTTGCCTACTGGTTCGGGTTCTTACACAGTCTATTGTGATGCTTCTAGAGTTGTTTTGGGAGCGGTGTTGATGCAGGACGGTAGGGTGATTTCGTACGCGTCGAGACAGTTGAAGGTGCACGAGAAGAATTACCCCGTGCACGACCTTGAGTTAGCTGCCATTGTTCATGCCTTAAAGATTTGGCGGCATTACTTGTATGGGGTACAATGTGAGATTTTCATTGATCATCGTAGCTTGCAGTATCTGCTGAGGCAGAAGGACTTGAATTTGCGTAAGAGGAGATGGTTAGAGCTTCTCAAGGATTATGATCTTACTATTTTGTATCACCCGGGGAAGGCCAATGTGGTGATCGATGCCTTGAGTAGAGCCGAGAGTTTGGGGAGTCTAGCTTACCTTTCAGTAGTAGAGCGACCGTTAGAACTTGATGTTCAAGCTTTAGCGGGACAGTTGGTGAGATTGGATTTGTCAGACCCTCCGCGGGTTTTAGCTAGCATGGCTTCTCGGTCTTCTCTTTATGATCAGATTAAAGCTCGCCAGTATTATGACCGCCATTTGTTAGTTCTTCAGGATAGAGTTTGTCGGGGTGATGACCGGGATGTGACTATTGGTGATGACGGAGTTATGAGGATGCAAGGCCGTATTTGCGTGCCCAATGTGGATGGTATTCGAGAGTTGATATTAGCAGAGGCTCATAGTTCGCGGTATTCTATCCATCTGGGTGCCGCGAATATGTACCAGGATCTGAGACAGCAATATTGGTGGAGGCGGATGAAGAGAGATATTGTTGAGTATGTAGCACGGTGTCTCAACTGCCAGCAGTTCAAGTATGAGCACCAGAGACCAGGTGGTTTACTTCAGATGTTAGATATTTTGGAGTGGAAGTGGGAGCGGATTACTATGGACTTCGTAGTCCGGCTTCCACGAACTTCGAAGGGTTTTGATGCTATTTTGGTAAATATGGATAGATTGACCAAGTCCGCGCACTTCATTCCTGTCAGCACTTCTTATACTTCAGAGAAATTGGCTAGTATTTACATTAAGGGGATTGTCCGATTGCATGGAGTTCCAGTTTCTATTATTTCGGACAGGGGTACTCAGTTCACATCTCAGTTCTGGAAGGCCGTACAGAGAGGTATTGGTATTGATGTAGATTTGAGCACTGCATTTCATCCTCAGACCGACGGGCAGTCGGAACAGACTATTCAGATTTTGGAGGATATGTTACGGGCTTGTGTGATTGATTTTGGTGGTTCATGGGACCAGTTTCTGCCATTAGCGGAGTTCGCATATAATAATAGCTACCAGTCCAGTATTCAGATGGCCCCGTATGCGGCTTTATATGTTAGGAGGTGTAGATATCCGGTTGGTTGGTTCGAGCCTGGTGAGGCTAAGTTATTGGACACATAGTTGATTCAGGATGCGTTGGAGAAGGTGAAGTTGATTCAGGAGCGACTTCGCACGGCACAGTCTAGACAGATGAGTTATGCGGACCTGAAGGTTTGAGATGTGTATTTTATGGAAGGTGATAAGGTACTGCTGAAGGTATCACCCATGAAGGGTGTTATGAGGTTCTGAAAGAGGGGAAAGCTGAGTCCACGATTTATTGATCCTTTTGAGGTACTTCAAAAGGTTGGAGAGGTGGCTTATAGACTCGCCTTGCCACCTAGTCTATCGAGTGTTCATCTGGTATTTCATGTGTCGATGCTCAGGAAATATGTTGGTGACCCGTCTCATGTGTTAGACTTCAGCACAATTCAGCTCGAGGGTAATATGTCATACGAGGTTGAGCCAATAGCTATTTTAGCTCGCGAGGTCAGAAAGTTGAGGTCTAAGGGTATCACATCAGTAAAGGTACAATGGAGAGGCCAGCCAGTGGAGGAGGCTACTTGGGAGACCAAGCGGGAGATGCAGAGCAAATATCCCTACTTGTTTGAGACTTCAGGTATGTTTCTATACCCGTTCGAGGACGAACGTTTGTTTAAGAGAGGGAGAATGTAACGACCCGGTCCGTCGTTACGTAGAACCTGCATTATAATTGGTGTTATTGACTTGTCATAGGTTGGTTATTCTTTTATTGATGTGTTAGATCGATAGGCTTGAAATCGAATGGTTGTAGTGAGAGTTCAGTCATTTAGCCTTTAAAGATAGCCTTAAAATGGGAAAAGCCAAATAAGAGTTGACTTATTGGAAAATGACCTCGAAATTCGGATTTTATGGCTCGGATAGCTTCGTTAGGTGATTTGGGACTTAGGAGTGTGTTCAGAATAATTTTGTGATGTCCGGTAGAGAATTAGGCTTGAATTGGAGAAAGTTAGTTTTTGGTGATTTTCGGTCGGTAGTGGAAAATAGGATATCGGGGTCGGAATGGAATTCCGACAGTTGGAACAGGTTCATAGTGTCATTTTGGACGTGTCTGCAAAATTTCAGGTCAATCAGAGTAGTTTTGGATAGTTTCGGCATCACTGGTGGATTTTAGAAATTTCAAAGTTCTTAGGCTTGAATCCGATGTAATTTTGGTGTTTCGATGTTAGTTTTGGTGTTTTGAGAGTGCAACTAAGCTTGAATGATCAAATGTAAAGTTTTAGTATGTTTGTTTGGGGTCCCGAGGGGCTCGGGATTGATTTCGGATGGTTAACGGGAAGTTCGGAGCGGAAAAAATGCAGCAAGCAGCTGCTGGTTTTTTTGATTATTGATGTAACCGCACCTGTGGAAAAAGGATCGCAGGTGCGGGCCCGCAGGAGCGGAAGAAGGCTCCGCAGGTGCGAGATTTGGCCAGCCAAGGAAAAGGTCGTAGATGTGGATAGGGGGCCGCACCTGCGAAGTCGCAGGTGCGGAGTTAGGCCATTTAATGGAAATTCACAGGTGCGGTTAGGGGACCGCAGGTGCGGAAACCCCTGGACAGTATTAAAATAAACCCTCCGCGACTTAAACCCTTTTTACACCATTTTTGTACGGACAGAGAGCTTTGGGGGCGATTTTTGAAGTGGGAAATTAGTGTTTTTCATAGAGGTAAGTCTTTTGATCATTAAAAATCGTTATGGGTGATTATAGAACACAATCTCAGCATTTAATTCATGAAAATCAGTGGAAAAAGGTGGGTTTAGGGCTTGAGATTATGAGACTTTTAGAGGTCGATTTGAGGGGTCAAACAAACTCCGATTTTAGTGTTTTTTATATGTACGGAATCGTGATATGATGAAGAACAGTTTTGTATAAAAAATTTTGAGTTTCGGGACGTGGGACCGGGGGTCGGGTTTTGACCAATTTCGGGTTTTGGGCTAAATTTGATATTTTTCGATTGGAATTTATTCCTTAAGCATAAATTGATGACAAAAATATGAACTTGATAGATTTGGAGCCTTCGGAAGTTGATTCGAGGGGCAAGCGTGTTGCGGAATAGTTTCCGGGCTAGTTTTGATGTAAGTAATGTCTTTAAATCCTGTCCTGAGGGTATGAAACCCTGGACTATGCACCCTTCACGGGTTTTGAAATGCAAAGGTTGAAACTTTGGAGATATATTCCCATTTTAGGCAACTATTGAGTTGCGAAATCAATTTCTAAGCTTATGCTTAATTAGTATTTATGTATTATGATATATTTTGGGATGTAAGCCATGTTTGGGGCCTAGTGCTGATATGTTATGATTTTTCACTCAGTCCTTCCTTGATAATTTATCTTGACACTCAGAGTATTTTGATACTATTTATTGAAAAATGAAACAATATTTTGGGTTGAGAACCCGATATGTTTATGGCCTAAGGGAAAATTGAGAGTGTCTGACTGAGTGAGACTTTCAGGCCTATATGTGAGGAGGCTTTCAGGGCTTATATGAGAGGTGAGGAGGCTTTCAGGCCTTATGTGAGAGGCGAGGAGGCTTTCAGGCCTTATATGAGGGAGGCTTTCAGGCCTATATTGTGAGGAGGCTTTCAAGCCTTATGTTGTTATAGCGTTTGGGCTGTAGGAGCACCTCCGGAGTCTGTACACACCCCCAGTGAGCACAGGTACCTATTGAGTGATGATTATTTCCCGCGAGGCTGTTACTGAGTGTTTGAGAGAATGCCTGAGGGGCAATTGCTACGAGAAATGATTTGGTCCGAGGGGCAGATTTATGATGATTTTACTAAGATTTCGAACTATGATTTACTTCTCTTTCAAACTGGTTTTTTCTGAGCATTTTACTTAGATATACTGATATTACACTTGTTTTGAAAAAGAAAAGATTTCTGAAAACTGATTTCGAACTTATTATTTGATGAATACTACATGGTGACTTGGTGTTTTACTGGTTTGTGAAATTGTGTATCTGTACTGTGTGTTTTATAATTCTCAGAAAGTCATTTATCTCCATTACTACTGAGTTGGCGTACTCATCATTGCTCCCTGTGCCTCTGTGCACAGATTCAGGTGACGATCCGGAGCAGTAGCTGTCCTTGCTCGTAGCATCAGTTCACGGAATTTCGAGGTAGATGTCCAGCGTCCACAACTTCTCCATTTCCCTTTCCTTATTTAGTTTTAGCGTTTGATTCAGAGACATATAATATAGTTTTAGCAGAGTTAGATTTATTTATTCTTAGATGCTCATGTCTATTGACTCCAGTCTTGGGAGGTTTTGTTTCGAGTTGTTAGACTATTATTAGGACGCTAAGACTTAATTACATTATTCTATGTTATGGTTGTTGCTTATTATTAAATTGTGAACCTTTATAATTGAACAAATGTGTAGTAATGTGATGGTCGGCTAGCCTAGTTCTACGATAGGCGCCATCATGGCCTGTTAGGATTTGGGGTCGTGACATTAATCATCCCTAACTCTAACATGTTCGTTTCAAAATGATCTCTGCTTAGTGCTTTTGTAAAGATGTCAGCAACCTGTTTATCAATAGCACAAAATTCAATAGAGATCAATCATTTCTCATAATTGTCCCTTAAAAATGATATATAACATCTATGTGCTTAGTCCTTTTATGATTTTATCACAAAATATAGGGATGCATCTAACATCGATTCCAAAATCTAGCAGTTGCTGTTTAATCCACAATAATTGAGCACAAAATTCTACTTTTTAGTGGCCCAAGACACAAGGCATGAGACCAGAAAATGTGACATAACCTGAGGTGCTCTTTCTATCCACTAGAAAATCTGCATAATCAACATCAACATATCCCACAAGATTAAAGTTACTACCTTTTGGATACCAAAGACATAGATTAGTGATGCCTTTTAAGTATTTCAAGATTCTCTTTACTGCAGTTAGGTGGGATGCTTTTGGATACGCCTGAAATTTTGCACAAAGTCCTACATTGAAAACAATGTCAGGTCTACTAGCAGTGAGATACAACAGTTAACCCATCATCCCCCTATACAGATTTTTATCAACAGATGAACCAGGTTCATCTACATCTAGTGTAGTGGCTGTTGCAATAGGAGTGTCAATTTCTTTGGAATCTTCCATTTTAAATCTTTTAAGAAACTCTTTCACATACTTTTACTGATGGATCATAGTTCCATTTGAATTTTGTTTAATTTGTAAGCCTAAAAGAAATTAAGCTCACCCACCATGCTCATTTCAAATTCACTCCCCATTAGTTTAGGTAATTCTTTACTTAGCTTTTCAGTGGTTGCTCCAAAGATTATATCATCTACATATATCCGAACTACCAAGAGATCTTTACCTTATTCCTTTAAGAATAAAGTAATATCAATTTTACCTCTCTTGTAGTCATGCTCAAGCAAGAATTTTGATAACCTTTCATACCATGCTCTGGGATCTTGCGTGAGACCATATAATGCTTTGTCAAGTTTGTACACATGATCAGGATTCTCCTTGTTCTCAAACCTTGGAGGTTTCTTGACAAACACCTCTTCCTTTAGATAGACATTTAGGAAGGCACTCTTGAAATCCATCTGGTGATGGGTGAATTCCATGTAAGCAGCAAAGGCTATGAGGAGTCTTATTGCTTCCAGCCTTGCTACTGGAGCAAAGGTTTCATCATACTCTATGCTTTCCTCCTGACTGTATCCTTGAACCACCAATCTTGCCTTGTTTCTTGTAACTGTTCCATCTTCATCAAGCTTGGTTCTGAAGACCCATTTTGTGCCAATTACTAATCTATCTAGGGGTCTTGGTACTAGATGCCAGACTTGACTTCTTTCAAATTGGTTGAGTTCATCTTGCATTGAGTTATTCTGCATCCTGCAAAGCCTCAACAACATTTTTAGGTTCAATAAGAGATAGGAAAGCATCAAAAGCACACAAATTTTTCAAAGAGGATATGGTTTTGATTCCAGAGGTTGGATCAGTGATAATGTTCTCAATAGGGTGAGAACTTTGATATTTGTATGGTTTCACAACCAACTGCTTACTCCTTGGAGTTCCTTCAGTGCCTTGTTGTTGTGGAACAGGATCAGGTCCAGGTTCCAATGAGGTTTGGAAGTTAATTTGTTCAGTTCCCCCTGTCATGTTGCTAGGGAGGGATGAACCTGTTCCATCACACGTTCCTTTCTCCAGTGTTGCTCCAGTTTGGACTGAGTTTCTGGCCAGTACAATTTCTTCATCCTCATGTTCCTGTCTCTCAGAAAGAATGTTAGTTTCATCAAAAACTACATGCACGCTTTCTTCAACACACATAGCTCTTTTGTTATAGAATTTATAGGCCTTACTATGTGAAGAATATCCCAAGAAAAATCCCTCATCAATTCTGGGATCCAACTTACCTAGGGAGTCTTTACCATTGTTGTGCACAAAGCACTTGCAACCAAAAGCCCTAAGGTGATATATATTTGGCTTCCTCCCTTTAAGTAACTCATAGGGAGTCTTCTCTACAAGTGGTCTAGTCATGCACCTGTTTTTGATATAACATGCAGTATTAATAGCTTCTGCCCAGAAGCTATGAGATAGTTTACTAGAAAGAAGCATAGTCCTAGCCATATCTTCAAGTGTACTATTCTTTCTTTCAACTACTCCATTTTTTGTGGAGTTGTAGGAGCAGAAACGTTGTGATCTATGCCATGCTCATCACAAAATTCAGCAAATTTAGCATTTGCAAATTCAGTGCCATGATCAGACTTAATTGATGCAAGTTGATTTCCTAATTGTTTTTGAATTTTTCTAACAAAGGAAGTAAACATGTCGAATGCCTCATCTTTGGATGTTAGAAACAATGTCCAAGTAAATCTAGAATAGTCATCAACAAGCACCATCACATATCTCTTACCACCTCTGCTTAAGGTTCTCATAGGACCACAAAGATCCATATGGATCAGTTCTATCGATCTGGTGGTACTTACCACTTTCTTGCTTTTGAAAGAGGATCTTACCTGCTTCCCCCTTGAACAAGCCTCACAAACTTTGTCTTCCTTGAACTTAATGTTAGGCAAACCTATCACTAAGTCCTTGGAGACTAGTTTGTTAAGTTGAGTCAGACTTGCATGTCCAAGTCTCTTATGTCAAAGGAGGGGATTATTGTCCAGCACACTTAAACATGTTAATTCATTTTCTGAAAGTGTGGACAGATCTATGATGTATATATTGTTCACTCTTTTTCCCTGCAAAACAATATTGCCAGTGATGAGATTTATTACAAAACATTTTGTAGAGGTGAATGCTACCAAGTTACCTCTGTTACACAGTTGTGACACATTGATTAGGCTATATTTAAAGCCATCTATTAGGTAGACATTCTCAATGGAACGAGTGTCATCCTTACCTACCTTACCAACCCCAATGATTTCACCTTTCTTTCCATTTCCAAAGGAGACATTTCCTCCTTTGAGGTCCTCAAGTGAAAGGAACTGGTCTTGGTTACCGATCATGTGTTTTGAGCAACCACTATCCATGTACCATATTTGGCTAGCTCCTTTCACTTGAACCTACAAAAGAAAATCAGGGGTTAGTCTTAGGAACCACTCCCTTTCTATAAGAAAAAGGATGAATTAAACTCCTTTAGCCCAATTTGGTAACCAATTCTTCCTTCGAACAAAACTTTTATTCTTTCGACTGGCCTGCTCTTTTGCATTGCATTCACTTTTGTAGTGACCAGTCTTACCACAGTGGGTACAAACTTTGTTTTCAGGAAGGGTGAGGTGCTTTCTTTTAGGATACCATTTAGGAAGCTGATTCCCAAAGCCAAGTCCTCTCTTATTGTTGCTATGATGTTCCTGTAGCCATGTCAAAGCATCGGAGGATCTATTCCATTTACAAGTTCTATCTAGTTCATGCTTGACCGCACCAAGTTCCTCCCTCAACATTCTTATCTGTTCATCCTTCATACACAACTCATCTTTTAGTTACCGACATTTTCTTCTAAGGTGAGTTGAGAGTTTTCATCTATCTTCTTACTGGTTCCTAGTTTCAGTTTTAGATTTTCAAATTTTAACTCTAGGACATTTGTCTCAAGTGGATGAACCTGGTTCTTCAGAGCAGTGTTTTCACTTACAGTCTCACTTACTCTGAGTTCCATATTTTTACACTTTGCTTTTAAAATTACACACTCCTTAGACATTTGTTCCTTTTCCTTATTAATTACTTCAGATTCATCAATAAAGTCTAGTAGTAATTCAGAGAGTTTTTCTTTGGACAGGAATTTAATCTTATCTTTGAGATGGAATATACTTACCTCAGATTCCTCATTTGATTCACCAATTTCCATAAGTGATTGTTCATCTTCATCTTCATCATCTGATTCCTCATCTGAACTTTCTCCCCAAGCAGAGACCATAGCCTTTGTTGATACTTTTTTTTCCTTGGGATGAACTTGTTCCTTCGTTCAGACCTTTTCTTTTTCCATTCAACTTCCCACTGAGGGAAGTTCTTGATGTGATGATCAGTCTTCCCACATTTTTAGCATCCCTCATTAGTTGATTTTTCTGGTACCCTTGCCTTGTTGTAGTTTCCACATCTTGCGGAGCCCTTTACTCTCATAAATTTCTTGAAATCCTTGGTGATCATAGCGATTTCATCTTCTTCCAGATCTGCTCCTTCAGTGATTCTCAATGCCAGACTCCTTTCCTTCTTGGGAACATCCATCTTCATTGTCTTCCTTATAAGTTCATAAGCAGTAAGATTTCCAATCAGCTCATCCAGTTTGAGAGTTGCAATGTTCTTGGATTCTTGAATTGCAGTGATCTTGCTCTCCCAAGATACTGGAAGAACCCTTGTCAAAATCTTCTCAACCTTGTCTTCCTCAAGAAGAGTCCTTCCAAGAGATTTCAGTTCATGAGTCAATGTAGTGAACCCCGTGTACATCTCTTGAATGGTCTTTCCTTCCTTCATAGAGAAATTCTCATATTGAGAATATAGTAAAGTACTTATGGATCTCTTCACTTGAGTAGTTCCTTCATGAGCCACTTGAAAAGTGTCCTAAATTTCTTTGGCAGTAGTGCAACTTTGAATTCTGTTGTACTCATCTGGACCATGTCCACACACAAGCCACTTCTTGGCCCTAGCATTCTTTTCCTACTTTCTCAAATCCTCAGCAATGCAGTCAGCTCTTGTCTTTGGCACGTCTACTCCTTCAGCATTCTTCTTCTTGGTGGCCATAGGACCATCAGTAATTATGTCCCATAGCTCTTAGTCTTCACCAATTATATGATCTCTCATCCTGTTCTTCCACCAGGAGTAGTACTGCCCATTGAAGAGTGAAGGCCTAGTGGTTGATTGCTCTTCCCAGTTCCTAGGTGGTGTAATTATTATCTTGCAATCTTTTCGATCAGGAGATATCTCCTTAATTCTCATATTTCGTTTATCTCCTGCATGTGCACCTCACGTGCCTTTAACCCTGCATGTGTCTGTGTCTCCAGTGATGGACTTGGTTCAACTTTAAGTTCCTTTGTCAATCTTCAAAATCATTCTATTTCGTGGGCTAACCAAAGTCGATATCTCTGTCGGTTAGCATGACCAAAAGATCCGCTGGGAATACATCTGGATAATTCCTCACTATCAAAACTGACTCGATGGTAGGAATATCAGCACTAACATCCCTCACATATGCCATATACGCATCACACCCCTTCTCAACCATCTGATGTCACGCCCCGAACCTTGGGAGGCGTGGCTGGCACCCGGTGCCTAACTGGCCCAAGCAAACCACTATATAACTCATTTTGTTTTTCGAAATCATGGACCAACATGGCCACAACTCATAATGTGCAAGTATAAGTGGGCAACACTGTATCACTGAACCATTTTTCTTAAAACATGAATATATATGGGCCGTCATGGCCTCTGACATAATGTACAAAATGAACTTCTATCTATAAATCCTCTAAGATTATTTGACATCAAATGGGACAGGGTACCGACATATCCATAAGTCTGTAGCAAAACTCTAACACGATGACTCATAGACTCGGCTGCACTTCGAATGAGGTGGAGTCATACCGATCATTTGCTGAATGCCAATCTCGTCTACTATAAGGACTCGTCAACTAATTATCTATACCTGCAGGCACGAATGCAGCGTCCCCAACAAAAGGACGTCAGTACAAATAATATACTGCGTATGTAAGGCATAACTGAAACATATCAATAAGTCCACATTACTTTAAAGACATATTAGAATCGACCTGGATCTCTAAAGTGTCACCGTATATGCAAACTTATTATGCTCATATACATACAATTCTTCTCTTTAAGACTATTATCCATATCATATGATGAATGACTACCCAACTGATGGGTGGTAACTGCCCGATTGGCCGTAGCGCGATGGTAAATGCATGACTTCCCGACTAGCCGTAGCTCGATGGTAAATGTGTAACTTCTCAATCGGCCGTAGCTTGGTGGTAAATACATGACTGCCCGAACGGCCGTAGCTCGATGGTAAATGAATATGCATGACTGCCCAACCGGTGGTAAATAATGATACATAACTGTTCAACCAGTGATAACTGCCCGACCGACCGTAGCTCGGTGGTAAATGAATATACATGAAGATGCGTGTATCACTATATTATAAACATTAAAATCTCTATCATATACCTCAATAGGGACTTAGGAACATACTTAGACATGCTTGGACATCATTTTATAGGAATGAATAACGTAGATATCCTTAACTGCTAAGAATAGAACCACTTATGAAATAGCATTACATTTATTTATCATTACTTGGATCTTGACAAAATAATGAAAGATTAGACTTAACATACCTGTAGTAGGGAGAATTCCGTATGATATTCTTGAAAAAAGTTTCACCATACTCTTTTAGAATCGAAAAATTATGTTACTACTATGCATCATAATTTCGTATGAAATTTTTGCTTAGGATCGTCACTTTGCTGAATTCTTATCCATCTCTCTTAATTCAATACAGAATCAACATCACTTGTGGTATGGTTTTACATTCCATTTTTACTTCTTGAATGCAAGTATCGTAGTTGCTCTTCATCAATGCAATCTTGTGCAGAAGAGGGATAGTTACGATTTAACATTTGCTAGTGATTGTTAATTCCATAATAATATAGAGAATATTGGTATGTAATATGCAGGAAAAAAGGATCTTTTTAAGTTTTGAATTAGGAAGAAGGTATAAGATCTCTCACTTGATTAATTTAAGTCAAAATGAAGCCAAATTTCTATGTAACTGTCATATCTACATTACTTTAGATGGCCACCTAATTAAAAGGGACTAAAAGTCATTTATTTGGTTTAGTGGCTTGCTGCCACGTGGTGTGGGGGTGAGAAATGTTAATAGATATCTACTTATTAAGCAATTAGGTACTGTCTTGTTACCAGGTAATTAACAAAATACCCGCATAATTAAGAATTATCTCAAATTACTTAAAATTTTACTTATTTTTTATATACTTTATACATCATACTATCATGGTCATATGTTACCACACTTATTAAGTAATTAGGTAGGGTCCCGTTACCCGGTAATTAATCAATTACCCGCATAGTTAAGAATTGTCTCAAATTTCTTAAAATTCTGCTTATTTTTTATATACTTTATACATCATATTATCATGATCATATGGTACCACATACAATAAATACATAAACTATTATTTTTATTAAAACATCCATTTAAAAATACATATATTTTTTCAACTTATAATTTTCCTAATCTCATATAAAGAGTAAACATTCTCGTGCGCTTAATTCTTCAAATGGTAAAAAGATAACTTTCTTTTCTTGTGAGAAAATAATTTCTATCTTTACAATAAAGAAAATCTCATAAACTTTCTCATATTATATATGTGTAAAATTTAAAGCATATTCGAAAGTAGTAATATTAATAACTAAATAAAATCATAATTTTAAAACATTATACAAAACTGTTCCACTCAGTATAAATGCCATATTAAAATGTATCTAACGTATCAAGGTTGTTAAACTTACAGAGTCTTACAATAACATAGTCACAAATCTTCAATAATCTCATAAATGGTCTTAATCCCTTCTAGCTCATATGGATTACTACGACTAATTCCAATATTAAATTATGGGTTGTAACATCCTTTCCCCCTTTAAAACATTCGTCCTCGAATGTTAACTCTTAGAGATTTACAAAATTTTCACTAGGGTCTCCTCAATAATTTAATCTAAAACCCAAACTATATATGAAGTCTCGACTTTTCACAACCTTTTGTACTTGAGTATCTAGTATCTTCTTCACCTTTACGTTACTTACTTTTCAATCTCGCATCGTATCTTCTGTTTCTTTCATAACCTCCCTTTCACGTAGGTGGAAATTATGCCTTAAAACTCTAATGTGATACCTGTATTTCTGGTGCATACAAAATCTGGAAAAAGCTTCATACTGACTTCCTATGACTTAGCTCTATGACACGATTTGAAAACAAAAGAAGGGTAACATTTCCTAAATGCCCTATAGCCTCTCAATTATAAATGTGGCACGCAACACATCCATAAGTGAGACTCTACTTTGCACGGCTTTATAGACTTCCCTAGGACACGACCTGCCCTATTACCACTTTGTCACGCCCCGAACCTTGGGAGGTGTGGCTGGCACACGGTGCCTAACTGCCCCAAGCGAACCACTCTATAACTCATTTTGTTTTTCTAACTATCATGGACCAACATGGCCACAACTCATAATGTACAAGTATAAGTGGGCAAAACTGTATCACTGAACCATTTTTCTTAAAACATGAATACATATGGGCCATCAAGGCCTCTGACATACTGTACAAAATGAACCTATGTCTACAAAGACTCTAAGATTATTTGACATCAAATGGGATAGGGTACCGGCCTACCCATAAGTCTGTAGCAAAACTCTTACACGATGACTCATAGACTCGGCTGCACTCCGAATGATGTGGAGTTTTACCGATCCTTCGTTGAATACCAATCTCGTCTACTATGAGGGCTTGCCAAACTGATTATATATACCTGCAGGCATGAATGCAGCGTCCCCAACAAATGAACGTCAGTATGAATAATGTACTGAGTATGTAAGGCATAACTGAAACATATCAATAAGTCCACATTACTTTAAAGACATATAAGAATCAACCCGGATCTCTTAAGTGCCACCGTATATGCATACTTATTATACTCATATATATATACAATTCTTCTCTTTAAGACTATTATCCATATCGTATGGTGCATGAATGTCCAACTGATCAGTGGTAGCTGCCCGACCGATCGTAGCGTGGTGGTAAATGCATGACTGCCCGACCGGCCATAGCTCGGTGGTAAATGTGTAACTGCCCAACCGACCGTATCTCGGTGTTAAATACATGACTGCCCGATCGACCGTAGCTCGGTGGTAAATGAATATGCATGATTGGCCATCTGGTGGTAAATAATGATACATAACTGCCCAAGCGGTGGTAACTGCCCGACCAGCCATAGCTCGGTGGTAAATAAATATATGAAAATGCGTGTATCACTATATTATAAACATTAATCTCTCTATCATATACTCCAATAGAAACTTAGGAACATACTTAGACATTCTTAAACATCACTTTATAGGAATGAATAATGTAGATATCCTTAACTGCTAAGAGTAGAATCACTTATGAAATAGCATTACGTTTACGTATTGTTACTTAGATCATGCCAAAATAATGAAGGATTAGCCTTAACATACCTAGAGTAAGGAGAAATCTGTATGATATTCTTGGAAAAGATTAGCACCGTACTCCTTTAAAATCGAAAAATTCTATTGCTAATATGTAGCATAATTTCGTATGAAATTTTTGGTTAGGATTGTTACTTTGATGAATTCTTATCCATCTCTCTTAATTATATATGGAATCAGAATCACTCGTGGTATGAACTTCCATTCCATTTTTACTTCTTGAATGCAAGTATTATAGTTGCTCTTCATCAATGCAACCATGTGAATAAGATGGATAGTTACGATTCAACATTTGCTAGTGGTTGTTAATTCCGTAATAATATAGAGTATATTGGTATGTAATATGTACGAACAAAAATAGGATCTTTTTAAGTGTTGAATTAGGAAGAAGGTATAATATCTCTCACTTGATTACTTTAAGTCAAAATGAAGCCAAACTTCTACGTAAGTGTCATATCTACATTGCTTTAGATGGCCACCTAATTAAATTGGACTAAGAGCATTTGTTTGGTTTAGTGGCTTGCCGCCACGTGGGGTGGGGTGGGAAATGGTAATCTTTATCTACTTATTAATTGATTAGGTAGTGTTCCGTTACCGGGTAATTAACCAATTACCCATATAATTAAAAATTATCTCAAATTATTTAAAATTCTACTTATTTTTTATATACTTTATACATCATACTATCATGGTCATATGGCACCACATAAAATAAATACATACACTATTATTTTTATTAAAACATCTATGTAAGAATACATATATTTTCTCAACTTATAATATTTCTAATCTCATATAAAGAGTAATAATTCTCGTACGCTTAATTGTTAAAATGGTAAAAGGATAACCTTCTTTTCTTGTGAGAAAATAATTTCTATCTTTACAATAAAGAAAATCTCTTAAACTTTCTCATATTATATATGTGTAAAATCTAAAGCATATTCGAAAGTAATAATACTAATAACTATATAAAATCATAATTTTCAAACTTTTTACAAAAATGTTCCACTCAATATAAATACCATATAAAATGTATCTAACGGTATCAAGGTTGTTAAACTTCCAAAGTCTTACAATAACATAGTCACAAATCCTCTATAATCTCATAAATGGTCTTAATACCTTCTAGCTCATATGGATTACTACGACTAATTCTAATATTAAATTACGGGATGTAATATCCGCCGAGCCTTTAAAAATGAGACAACCATGCTAGGGACATAATCTAAGGTACCTCTCCGCTCTAGACGCGGTAGACCTGGTATAGACAACGTCAACGTCTTAGCGTGACAATCAAGGACAGTCTGATAGGGTGACAACAAATCCATGCCCAAAATAACATTTAAATCCACCATATTAAGCAGTAATAAATCAACTCTGGTCTCAAAACCACTAATAACAACCAAGCACGACCGATACACATGGTCAACAACAATAGAATATCCCACAGGTGTAGACACATAGACAGGAGAACTCAAAGAATCACGGGATACACCCACATACGGAGAAAAACAAGATAACAAATAGGAATAAGTGGAGCATGGATAAAATAAGACAGATGCATCTCTATGACAGACCTGAACAATACTTGTGATGATAGAGTCGGATGCAATTACCTCTGTCCTGGGAGAAAAAGCATAGTATCTGGCCTGACCTCCCCCTCTAGGGCGGCCTCTACCTGCTCGACCTCCACCTTTAGCTGGTTGTGCAGGTGGAGTGGTAGCTGGTGCTGTAATCATAGCCTAAGGACCCAGTGGAGCACGCGCTGCCTGAGTGGTCTGTGGAGGTGCACCCCTCCTGAGTCTGGGGAAATCCCTCACCATATGACGAGTGTCTCTATACTCAAAACAAACTCTCAAAGGACGTGGATGTTGTGGCTGGCTCGAGCCTGATCTGCTAGACTGACCGCTGAAAGCGCCCCGTGCAGGTGGTGCACTAGACAAAGGCGACGCATAGTAGGGAGCCTGGGGCCTAGAAGTGGCTGGAGTACCGTTGGCGGCTAGAAGTGCTGAATGAACAGGGCGACCCACAAAGCCCCTACCCCGACGAGCTGCAGCTAGGGCACGAGTACAACTATATGTGCGAAACTCTCGAGACCTCTTGGCCTCCCTCTCTTCTCTATCCCGAGTCAACATACCCTCCAATCTCCCAGCAATACCCACCACCTGCTGGTATGCGATGACCATCTCTAACTTTTGGGCCACGCTAAATCTGATACTAGGGTTGAGCCCCTCAATAAATTGACGAACCCTCTCTCGATTAGTAGCAACAAGGGCTGGTGCATGCCTAGCCAAATTATGGAACCAGACCGCATACTTTGACACGGTCATAGAACCCTGGCGCAACTGCTCAAACTCTACGCGCACCATGCATCTCTAAGACTCTAGGGGACATACTCCCTCAAGAACATATCTGAGAATTGAGTCCAAGTGAGTAAAGCTGCCTCAGCCAGACTACCCAACTCATATGCTCGCCACCACTGATAGACCGCTCCTCTAAGCTAGAACGTACTGAAAGAAATCCTACTAGAATCCGCAACACCCATAGTACGAAGGATATAGCGACACTCCTCAAGAAATCCCTAGGCATCCTCTGACGTTAAGCCACTGAAAGTAGGAGGCTGGTACTTTTTTTTACCTCTCGATCCTAATCTGCTCCTCCTTAGAAACTGATATCCTAACCTCGGGCTAAACTGGGGCTACCAGCTGCATCGGTATGACCTCTTGAACCTGGTCGACCTGGAGCTACTCTGGGTTACGGGCGGCGGCAAACTGTGCTCCTCTCCCGGCCTCAGATGTGGCAGGAGCAAGTGGTATCAATCCTGCCTGAGCAAAGGTGCTAAACATGCTCAGAAACTGGGCGAGAGTCTCCTAGAGGGCTAGTGCAGTAACAAGTGTCTCAGGTGCCTGCTCTGCAACTGGAGCTACTGGTGGCTCCTCTAAAGCATCTCGTGCGGGTGCTTTGGATGCACCACGTGGACGTCCTCGCCCACAACCTCTCGCGGATCTAGCAGGGGGGCACGGGTGTCTGGTCATCTGATCTAGATGTACGTGTCCTCACCATCTATGAGAGAATAGAAAGTCAAAAATTTAGGATCCGAAGTCAAAATTTCCCACAATAAGATATCAAGGAAGTGAAGATTTTCCTAATAGTTCCATAGCCTCTCGAAGATAAGTACAGACATCTCTGTACCAATCCGCGAGACTCTACTAAACCTGTTTGTGACTCATAATACCTATGAACCTAGAGCTCTGATACCAACTTTTCATGACCCGAATTCCCTCCGTAAGATGTTGTGACGGCACCTAGTCTCTATTACTAGGTAAGCGTAACAATTATGAAGAATAACTGAAATAATAACTTAAATAGCAAACATCAACAACTAAATAAATGAAAACTGCCGCTCAACATGTACAAAAACTCAAAACTCGGTGAAATATAAGTCACAAGATCCAGATATAGTGTGGTACGCTCCTATACATTATTGTCTATCAAATGTAAAGAAATAAAAAAATAGTATAGAAGGTGACTCTGAGGCCTGCGGACGCGCGCAGGTGTACCTTGAAGTCTCAAGAAGCAGCACAACACTCTAATATCGAGGCTAATAGGATGCACCTGGATCTCCAAAAAAACAATTGCAGAAGCGTAGTATGAGTACACCACAACGGTACCCAGTAAGTGCCAAACCTAACCTCGGTAGAGTGGTGACGAGGCCAGGTCAAGGCCCCACTAGAGATAATAAGAACAAGACAAATAATATAATGACACAATAAAATAGCAGGGAAATTAAACAATAAGGGATTTACGGAACATAACAACCCGGAATCCAATAAGATAATTACAGCAAGTAAGGAAAACAAGAATCTTACAAGTTAAGAAACAACAACAACAACAACAATAAAATAAAATAAATAGAGGTAAACAACAGGGACGCTCCCGAGGTATCGCCTGGTAGTCCCAAATGTAAATATCTCACAACGGCACGATACAAACCTCGTGCCATAATAACATTCCGCACGGCAAAAATCTAGTGCCAAAATAACAGTCTGCACGGCAGAAACCTCATGCCATAATAACTCTCTGCACGACAAAAACCTCGTGCCACAATAACGCTCTACACGGAATAAACCTTGTGCCACAATAACACTTTGCACGGCAGAAACCTCGTGCCGCAACCAAACATATATTGCAACAAAATCACGAAAAAAATACATAACAAATGGAAAAATGAAATTACATCAAGGAAATCCTATAGTTAAAGAATGAATACGAAATCAAAGGAAGCAAGCAATTCAACTAAGCATGTTGCACAAATTGCAAGAAAGAGATAAGACACGTAGACATGTGACATTAGGCTAAACATGATGACTGCACGTGTTAGAGTAACTCAATTAACGGGTTAAAAAGGAACTACTTAGTAAAAAACTGATTTTCAACATGTAGCCTGAGTATGCACTCGTGACCTCGCGTACACGGCCTTCACGTATTGCAATTTACCATAACAATACCAAATCCAAAGGGAAATTTCCCCCACATAATGTTAGACAAGTCACTCACCTCAAACCTCGCTCAATCAATCAATAAGAAGGCCTTTCTCTCGATTTTCCAAGTCCGATCGGCTCGAATATAGCCAAAACAATTACATACTATAAATATAACTATAAGAAATTAATTTAAATAATGAAACTACGACTTTAAAAAGAATTAAAAAATGTCTCCAAAAAGTAAACTCAAGCCCACGTCTCGGAATCGGGTAAAGTCATAAAATACGAACACCAATTCAACCATGAGTTCAACCGTACCAAAATTACTCAAATCCAATACAAAAATCTCGATCAAAACCTCAAAATGCAGCCTAAAGATTTTTCCACCTTTTCCCCCAATTTCACAACCCCAATCCTTAATTAAATGAAGAAATTAATGATAGATTAGTGAAAATTAATTTAAAAAATGAGTCAAGAATCCTTAACCAAATGTTTCCTCTAAAAAGTCCTCAAAATTTTGCCTCAATCCGAGCTCTCTAGGTCCAAAAATAAAAATGAGATCAAACCCTCGAAAATAGGCCTTTTCTGCCCAGTGAGGTCGCTTCTGCGAGGCCGTAGCCATTTCTGCGGCTCTGCACCTACAGAATTTTCATCGCAGTTGCGGTCCACACTAAGGTTCCGTACTCTCCGCTTCTGCGGACTAAATGCACATCTTGCTTCCGCTCCTGCGGCATAGGAGCACTTTTGTGCACGCACTCCGGACTAAGTCCACTTCTGCGATCACCAGGACTTCCTGGCCTTTCCGCTTCTGCGCTTCCCTAATCGCATGTGCGAGTCTGCTTCTGCAAAACTCTGACCGCATCTGTGATCCTAGGTGGTCAGGCCACAAACCGCTTATGCGGCTCGATGGCCTCTTCTGCGATGCCGCACCTGCGGCCCAACGTGTGTAGGTGCGATTGCACCAGACACAACAATGCTTCTACTTTCCCACAAGTCCAATATTATTCCGGATTCAATCCGAATCACACCCGGGGCCCCCAGGACCCCGTCGTAATTTACCAACAAGTCCCAAAACATCATGCAAACTTAGTCGAGCCCTCAAATCACATAAAACAATGCTAAAAACACGAATGCGCATCGATTCAAGCCTAATGAAATTTAGAACTTCAAACTTCTACATCTGATACCAAAACCTACGAAATCAAGTTCGATTGACCTCAAATTTTGCACACAAGTCATAATTGACATTACGGACCTACTCCAACTTCCGGAATCTGAGTTAGACCCTGATATCAAAAGGTCCACCCCCGGTCAAAGTTTCCAAAAATCATCCAACTTTCCAACGTTTGCCAATTAGCGCAGAAATGACCTACGAACCTCCAAATCAACATCCGGACACACTCCAAAGTCCAAATTCAACCTACGGAGCTATTGGAATCGTTAAAACTCCATTTCGGAGTCATCTTCACATAATTTGAACTATGGTCAATTCCTTGAACTTAAACTTCCAATTTTGGGGACTATGTGTCCCATTTCTCTCCAAAACCAAAAACCAAACCTCTCGGCTAGTCACGTAACCACAGAATGAAATAGAGGGAGCAATGAATTGGGGTCCAGTGCTAATACTTTCAAATTGACCGGCCGTGTCGTTACAGATATAACATGTTTAGTAGATTTACAATAGAAACAATACTAGAAAAAATAGTGTCACGACAGTGTAGGTCGTGATGGCACCCAATGTCGTCGTTAGGCAAGCCAACGGTGAAATATCAACTTAATTATTCATTTTATCATTTTTTAAATCATGAATCTTATTTGATAGAGAGATAAATAAAATAAAAATAGTAGGTACATACAATTTAAATGAAAGTATAAAGTAAACGTGTGTCAATGTAAGAAATTGTACACAAATCTTACAACACCCCAAAACTCGGTATAACAAGTGCATGAGAATATATTAGGAAGTACAATAATAATACATCATTTGTCTGGAATACGAGGTAGATAGAATAAGATAAATAATTATAATGGAAAATCTATGTGCTGCAAATCATGGCATGGCATACAACTTACTATAAAGTCCCCTCAGCAGCTGCGCCTCCTCGCCCAAGTGATCATCAAATGAACGTGTCAAATCCTGCACATTTAGTGTAGAAGTGCAGAATGAGTATGTAAATCAACGTGTACCTAGTAAGTATCTACCCTAACGCTGGAGAGGTAGCGATGAGGGGTCGACATTGACACTTACTAATGGTCCAGCAAATCAATATAATAGGTAGGCAAATACGAAATATGGTATGTAACAATGAGTGCAGGTAAAGGCAAATAATATGGCTACAACTGAACAGTACACACAAAGTCCTCAAATACTTGATACCTCTCAAATGGAGTACGTAATGGTCAACACAAAATAAACGATCACATCTCAAGTTTGGAAAATTCATGAATACGCGAACTTCTTATCAATTATTTTGCATGATTCTTCCGAGGCGAATATCCCGATCCCATAAGAATATGATACTGCCTACGCGAATGGCCTGATCCCAGAAGAGTGTGGTACTGTCGAGCCGAACGATCTGATACCATAAGAGTGTGGTACTGCCGAGGCGAACGACCCGATCCTATAAGAATATGATATTGTAGAGATGAATGGCCTGATCCCATAAGAATATGATACATGATACTGCCGAGGCAAACGGCCCCGATCCCATAAAAGTTTGGTACTGCCGAGGTGAACAGTCTGATCCCAAAAGAATATGATATTGCCGAGGTGAACGACCTGATCCTATAAAAATATGATACATGATACTACCAAGCCAAATGGCCCGATCCCACAAGAGAGTGGTACTACCAAAGCGAATGACCCAATCCAATAATAATAAGAAGATTTAACCAGTTTCGCCATGGGAACGGGTCTCCCAGAAGTAAAGGGAGTGAGTACTTAGTGATAAAAGAGGAAACCAAATATTACCTACTAAGGGAAAGGAGTCTCACCGTGGGAACATGCCTCCTAATGGCCCTTCCAGAGCTTGTGCCATGAGCACTCGGTGTATGGCATATGTGATACGATACCCTCAACCCACTCCTTGAGTCGAGGGACAATATTCGCGACCCGAGCGACAGCTGCACTCCCACAAAACACAGATACGAAAGAAGGAAATAAGTATGAAATCGACTTTCAAAAGTAAAATTGTACTTACGTGATGTATTCCACTTCTCGGGGAATGGCATGCACTCAGCTAGGATCAGGTCTGAAGTCCTCACTCAGACAAAATAGCCTCGCTAGCCCTGATATCGATCTCCATCAATACTTTAGAATAGGGCTTTGCTAGTCCGACGCACGAGCTTTATCAGCCCCCTAGAAGATTCGGGGACGGTACAAGAATAGAATATGGTCACTGGTGAACGAGCACCCATCTATTTTGCTTGCAAAGAACCGGAGAAGGGTCACGATCCTCCAGAGCGAAGGATGAATCTGATCGAGGCACACGACATACCTCTTATAGAAATCTATGAGGACCAGGTCCATCAGGACCAATGTAGAGGGATCACTATGCCCTTATCGGCCCAGTTGTCTTTTCGGACCGTAGGGAGGACTTCTTCAGTGATCGAGCAGATATACCTCGAGACCTCCTCACACCGGCCTTGTATGGAGGAAGGTTTTTCAACCTTGAAGTTGGCGCTGATCGAGCATCCTACGGGGACGAACCTTTTCAAAGGGGGTTCAGGTACTGGTTCGTCGACAAGAGCGCGCGAAACGGCCCCTTCGGCTTCAGCAGCCGGCTGCGCAGTAGAAGGGGCCTCTTTTTGGGGAACAGTTTTAGAAGTCTTTTCCATTTCTTTAGAAAATGGAGGAAAAGTGGAGAAAGAAAGGAAGTTGAAAGATTGTACTTGTTGGCTTGAGATGAAGATGGACATGAGTTCTTGCAAAGGATCTCAAATAACCAGAGTCAAAGTCCTAGAAAATATTGAAATCTTAAAAGTAAGAGGTTAAAAGGTTTGGATGTAAATTTAAAATGAAAAAATGAAGGGGTATTTGTAGTATTTCAGCGACCGTTCGCATGCATAAATGGCCGACCGGCAGCTGACACACATTTAATGCCACTAAGACTTGACTGACGAGATGTTTCAGTTGTTTTGTTGTTTCAGTCACGGTGTATCGAAGTAAAAATCGGAAGCTCATGTCGTTTCTCGTCGTCTACTCTTCGTAAAATGATGGGACACAGCTGAAATCGAGCTCGAGGTACATCCTAGCCTCTGACATGGTAAGACAGGCTCGGGACATGGAAATAAAGTACAGAAGATCAACCCTAAGTCCCAGCGGGCTAGAATCCAGGGGCAGGACGCCCACCTTCGAGAATATCGAAGGCATGATCTCGAAACTGGTCCTAGCCTCAAACGACTTCGAAGAAAAATTGTCAGCATAGCCAACAGAAGACCGAAATATCCGTGACCGGCCAGATATTACAGAGGGAATCTCGACACATATCAATAAGGAACCGGTGATCAGTGAATCAAGAGTATAGAATTGTACCTAAAGCAGGACTCCTCTACTATATAAAGGGGGATCTGATCACTCGTAAAAGACATTGTAACAGCCATCCCAAGATAATATATTATTATTTTTTCTGTTATTAATTCTTTTTCTTTTGTTCATCAATGCTTGTTGTTACGAGCCCGGATCGAGGGCAAATATTTCATTAAGGCTTAAATCGTCTTTCTCGTGTGGTTTGAGCTTGCTTCATCATTGCTTATTTAATTTTTCTTTATTTACTGCTTTGTGTCAAATAAGTCTGCGTATCCTTAAAATCACTTACAAATTTAATTGTTATTCGATTTTGAGGGTAAACATCTCTCTATATATATATTTTCACATATTTATTGTTTTAATTTTTATGCAATTTTACATGTTTATAAATATTTACTATAATTATATTTTCTTATAAAATATTAAAAATTAAATATCTATGGGCTTACACCTCGGGACTTACGTCTCGCTGAGGTATATATAAAACAACTCGCTTTACGCTCACGCCTTTTAAACATCGGGGAAATTTGGTTCATAATTGATGGTAAGCCAATTCGTCTTGGTATGAAGGAGTTTGCCATGATTACCGGACTGAAAATTATTAAATTTCCCACTAATCAAGCTTTATATGATGAAGAGAAAATAGAGGATTTTTTAAGTATAGTGTTGAATAAAGACAGTAGTCTAAAGGGAATTCATTTAAAAGAAAATTTAAGAAGACCTTCGATGTAAAGACAACGTTGAACTACTGATCGACAGATTATGTGAATCGCGACATATTGGGATCATTTCAATGCATATCCTTGGATTTTCTCATAAATGTTTACTTTAAGAAAAAGTCCTGCATGCACAATAGAAGGAAAACATTGCACCGGTAAATGTTTTCCCAGTTTACAAGGATTCCTTTGGACTTTTAGGGTAAATTTGAATTATTTACGCTGAGAGAGATATCTAATTAGCCGTAACAGATTATGTATCTAGGTTTACCCGGTAAAAAGTTACAGTTAACTTTATACGTGATTTCTAGACAAGTGAATTAATTTGATTATGAAATAGTAAAATAATTGAAGAAATACACAATACTTAGCCTCGAAGTGAAGATAAAATAGCAAAAACAGTAATTTCGGAAACATAATTTCCGGGCACAACAACAATAAAATCAAGGAATAAGAAGATAAAATTGTATAAAGCTTTGAATCGATTATAGCATAAGTTTGCTAGAAAAGTCGTGTCTTTTACAATAATAACAAAGCTCACTATTTATAGTTGCGTCTAGGGAACAAGGTACTAGGATCATGCGCTTCTTTAATGTCAATTATGAGGGTCATTGAAGAAAGTGTAACGATGAGCATAAATGACAAATTCTCTGTAACGGGAAATGTACTAAATACTGTAGAATATTCTCCATTAAATGTTACTGCGCGGGGGTTATTTATTGCATCTTTACGCGTGTCATTCTTTCCCATGACGAACAAAATAATTTCCTTCGATTTTAACTATACCCCGCCTTATGCCTCACTGTCACTCTCTTAAGCGGCCACTTATCATAGCATATTTTACCCTATACATATAGTCCCCCTGCTTTTCGGTGACATAACTGTGTCACTAGAAAGTTGGTAGAAACACTCTTTTTGGCAGGAATTACAATGATTCCCTCTGAAAAGCTTCTGACGCTTGATTAGATGCATGTCTCTCTGTATTTAATACCCCGAAAATGCGTCATCCCACGATTCAGCATAACCTTTATCGGTTATCGAGGTAATCATGGCCACGAAATTAGCTGCCTAAACTTTTACTTATACGCATCAACCTCCTTCATTCATACTCTATAATTCTCCAAACTCTCTAAAACTCTTCTTTATTCAACATGTATTAATGTCTTCAACGTTTCTTTAACTCTCTTCAAACGAAAAAGCTTTTCCTTCTTCCATAACATATAATGGATTCTTCTTCAAAGAATACCAATTCCTCAAAGAACAAAAACAAATTCGAGAACGCTGCTCCTCCAACAGTGAGCACCATCATCCCTATAAGTCTTGTTACAACAAAAGACTTCGAAGAGAAACTTCCTTCTGTTAGCTCTCGTACATGGACTGTTAGCAAGTATCCTTCTTCCGTCCGTCCTTCCAGCATTCTTACTGTGAAGGAAGACTGTCGTTGCCAGGACTTAGGCATTATCTCTCCCGACCCGGTGGAGCGAGTAACCTTACACAAGAAGGGCAAGAAGGTTTTTACGTACTTTTATACGTATCCCTTCACTTTGGGGACATTTTCTCTAAGTGGAGAGCTTGACTCCATCATTGAGGAGATTTGCCTCCGTTATCAAGTGTGTTTGGAATAGGTGAGTCTCTCTGTGTGGATGACGATTGCTTCCCTTCGGCTCTTGTGCCAGGAGACGGGGGAGGAGCTAACTTTAGCTCATGTGATGAACCTTTATTCCCCCAAGATCTTCCGTGGGGGATGATCAACTTCAGCAAGGGGGGCCACTATGAATTGCTATCCAGTATGGATGATGATAACGACTGTGGGTGGATGAACTGTTTGTTTCAGTTGCCACTAGTGACATCATCCCAGCCTCGACTCATTCATTCCCGGAAGTGTGGAACCGCACTCGTTAGTATACAATCTACTTATTTCCTTATTAAAGACCCTTTCCTCGTCATTATTAACTTTTCTTCCTTTTCCTGCCTCAGCGGCTCAGTGGGTTCCCCTAGGGTTAATGGGTTCAGAAGATTTTGGATTTTATCACGTCTGTAACCCCCTCGTGCAAAGAGTTGTCCCTAAAATATGGGTGGAAGGAAAAAATCATGGTAAGTTTAACTCATTATGTCCTTACCTTTTCTTATGAGATATTTATCTAACTCCTTTCCTCTTTTGAATATAGGTCTACCCCAAGGCTTAGCTGTTGTCCCCACGGAGCACATTTTGCTTGATCCTACTGATATGGCGAGGCTACTGCAGAAAGCTTATTCACAAATAGGCTTCTCCGGGCCTTCTTCTGGTGCAAGTGCTTCTTCTTGGAGTCCCCAGCCGAAGAACACGCGGCCAAAAAGAAGGCATTCCTGTGCGATCGAGGGAAAGAATAAGAGGGGAAACAATGCTGCCCCAGAGTCTTCTCCGAAAGTCGTGGTGACGAGCCCTCTGTCCGGGACGACCATAGATACCATGATGAATGATGATGATGGAGAAGCTAGCAAGGAGGGAGCTTCTCTACATAGAAGACGATGACCTTCGTCAACTCAACAGACCGCTCAATCTATTGAGTTAGTTACACCAGCCGAGGACGACGTCTTGGCCATCTAGGGGAAGTATGAAATTGTGGAAATGCCAACTCCCGCTTTTGGATCCCAATCGTTGCACCCAATATTTTAGGGCTATGTACTGGGTGCCTTCCGTCATCGGTTGATGAACAACCAACAACCAATACTGCATATGTCGCAACTGCTTCTTACCCTTCAACACCATCAGCTTCATCTCCTTCTTCCAACACCAGCAATTGCTACATCATCTCCACCTTCGTCAAGTCTTCCACCAAAAACTCTTACATCATCTCCATCGGCCGCATCTGCCCGAGAAGAGGGTGTTCTTCTCTCCTAGTCCCCAGTTCATGGGAATTTTGGGCAAAACTATGCTCCCCCCATAGAACATCCGCAAAGGAGGAGGAACGTTACTCTCTCGGTCTCCACCGGATGCAACTTGTTATCCCGACCGGTGGAATTTGCTAACTATCTGAAGCCTTTGGCTATAGAAAAGGATTGGGAAAAGATACAGGCTCTCTTGGGAGAGTTCTTGCTGAACAATTTCATGCATAACGCCGCAGCGGTACATTCTTTACTTCCTTTGTTATTTCTTCTGTTTTTGCCTGAAAATATCCCGCATTTGCCTTTCTTGTTTTGTAGGCCAACATTATTTCTTTCGAGGGCCTCCAAAGGTTGATTCAGGAAAAAGGAAAAACTTATCTCCGCACGGGGTCAAATTTTTGCCGAGCGGGAGAAAACAGTTGCTCGCCTCTCAGAATTGGAAGCCAAAGTTTCTGAGGCCGTTTTATTGGAGACTCATTTGTAGCAAAGCGAGCAAGAAGTGGTAACCCTTAGCCAAGAAATTGGCCCGCTGAGGTTAAATTTGACGAAGCCAGGACTAAATGGATGAAGTCCATAATGGCGTTCTTGCTGCAATCGACCGCGAGGCTGCCTCCACCAAAAGATTGACCATCTTATAGGCAACCTTGAACTCCAAAACTGAAGAGCTTGCTGCTACGGGGGTGCAACATGCCTAGTTGGAGGAGGAGTATAGGACGACTATTGAGCATAATAGGCTCTTTAGCTCAACTAACCGTGACCTCGATGCTAGCCTCAAATCAGTTACATCTGCCCGAGAAAACTTTTATGCCAAGGTAACCCAACTCAAAGAAGAACTTAAGCATCGATTGACTTCCCTCGCTGTTGAGAAAACTTATGTTATGTACAGCATGAGGAGAAAAACCTTGGAAGAGGCTAAAGCAGGTATCATTGACTTTGATTCCGAAATCGCAAGGCTCATGAGCTTGAGTTAGCTGCTAAAAGGGGTCTCCCGGCAGAGCTTGATGCTTCCGGTTCTGAAACTCGGGAACTGAAAAGGAAATAAAAGGCGAATATCTTGAAGGCCCAACTGATGAGGGCCAAGATGTTGAGTCATTGGCGGATCTACCCACTTCCCTTTTGGGGCGCGGACACTTCTCTTGCTCCGGGTTCCGGGGATGCAGCAGTTTAGCTTTTCTTTTCTTTTTCCAAATTTTGTATCTGTTCCACATTGGCACGTTATTGTAATAAAGACATCTTTTTGCTTAACTATTGCATGAATCTTTTTTCGTTTGAACATTTATGCAAGTTCTAATCTCTGCATTCTTGTTTTTTGCTTAAGTGTTTTGCGCAAGTTTTACTATTTGCAACTTATTATGCAAAGCCTTGAGTGTATTTTTCCCCGAAAGTATTTGGATTTCGGGAACAAATTCTTCCGAAATGAACCCTTTATCGTGAAGGTTTTTATAAGAGATGGTCCTCTTATGTTTACGGTGCAATTGAAGAGGACATCTCATGTTCATTACGGCACTAGCATTTGAAGTACTTGTTTGAATTTCAAATGATAAAATAAATTCATCTATCAGACAAGAAACAAGATGGAAAATAAAAGTACTTTACTTTATTCCTGCTGCTCTCAAAAAGTACATAAGCATTCGTTATGCTAAAAAGAAATTGCCATTTTTTGTGGATAATTCGTACAACTTGTTTTTACGGGCTAGCCGCGCAGTCCCCGGTCCTGATGATAGACTTATGTTCCCAGTTTTCGTGTTCCGATCGACGTGAAAATCAATTTTACCGTATTCTCATATTATCCCCCCCCCCACCCCAAGTATTCAAATGCGAAGAATGCAAATTGGAACATTGGATATCTTGCACCTTCGAGGATCCCACTAATGAATCGCTAGAACATCTTCAGCTCGGTAACAAACTTCGCTTCCCCTTAGGAATTTATGCTCTCAAGAAAAAGACTATCTAACAATTCTCTAGTGGTTTGCACTTGTGAACGGTCGAGTAACCTTTGCTTGATAGAAAACTCACTTTCCTGGTGGAAATTTTGCTATCGAGCCAAAGATTATCTAACTGCCCCGAAGTGGTTCTTTGATTGTGTGACTTGCTTTTAAAGGTATTATTTTTGTCGTTGAAACTTTATTCACGGTATGCTTTCCGCTGCTGCCTCATTAAAAACCTAGCCACAAAAAACCAATTGCAAAAAAAACTGGATGAGCGAAAAAAGATTGCACCACATACTTTCAGTACAAGTGATGTTTGTCAGCAATAATATCTCTTGAGGTGTGCCACATTCCAGTTGCTTGGAAACTTTTCCCCATCCTGATTCTCCAACTCGTATGAACATTTCCCATTGACAGCTGAAACCAGCTAGGGGCATTCCCAAGTTGGACCTAGCTTCTCTGCGTTGAGTTCCCAGGTGTATTGAGTTACTTTCCTTAGAACCAAGTCTCCCACTTTAAAATAATGAAGGTTGGATCTTCGATTATAATATCTTTCCATTCTTTGTTTATGAGTTTCCATTCTTATATGTGCCAAGTACATGCATTCATCGAGTAACTCCAAGTTGACCACCATTTCTTCGTTGTTCGTCTCTTCGCTTTACTAGAAATATATTAAGGTAGGCTCTATTACTTCTCCGGGGATTAAGGCATCAGCTCCATACACAAGGGAAAAAGGAGTTTCTCCCATGCTCGATTTGGTCATCGTTCAGTACGTCCATAGCACTCCAGGTTGTTCCTCAGGCCATTTACCTTTAGCCACTTCCAACCTTTTCCTGAGATTTTGTATAATTACTTTATTCATTGATTCCATTTGACCATTTGCACTCGGATGACAGGGTGAAGATGTGATTCTCTTTAATTTCAAATCGTTAAGGAATTTTGTGATCTTTGCGCCAATAAATTGTGGCCCATTATCCCATGTTATCTCTTTTGGTATTCAAAACCTGCAGATTATGTTCTCCCACAAGAAATTCACCACTTTATGTTCGTCGATCTTCTGATAAGGACATGCTTCAACCTACTCAGAAATAATCAGTTAAAATTAAAAGAAACCTTACCTTACCCGGGGCCAGCGGCAGCGGTCCAACGATGTCCATTACCCACTTCATGAATGGCCACGGGGACAGAACTCAGTAATGGTTCTGCTGGTTGATTTACTAGCGGTGCGTAGCATTGGCACTTATCTCATTTTTGCACGAAAGCTTTGGCATCATGTTCCATTCGGAGCCAATAATATCCTGCCCTTACTAGTTTTAGCATAAAAGAATTTGCGCCCGAATAGTTTCTGCATATCCCTTCGTGGACTTCTCGCGTAACGTAATTAGCTTCGGACACTCCCAAGCATCGGGACATCGGCCCTTGGAATAATTTCCTGTACAGTTGGAGTCTTCGGGAAGCTTCCCAAGTTCGAGATAATCCATGATATCATTCCTCCAGTCCCAAACCAATTAGTCATCTTTACCTCATAGTAGCTATCCGCGTCTAGAACCGAGTGCATGAGTTGTACTACTCGCCCGGAATCCGATTCCTTCATTTCCATTGATGAACCGAGGCTAGCCAGTGCATCTGCTTTTGCATTTTATTCCCTCGGTATATGAGTAATTGACCAGTCCCAAAATAAAGCCAGCAGATCCTGAACCTTCACTACGTATTGTTGCATGCGCTCCTCTTTGGTTTTCAAGATCGCGTAGACCTTATTTACCACCAGCTGGGAGTCATATTTGATTTTATGATCTCGGAATCTAGTCCCCGGGCCAGTTTGAGCCTTACAATCAAAGCTCATACTCTGCTTCATTGTTATTTAAAGGGACCGTTCTGATTTCTTGCCTTAGGGTTTCTCCCGAAAGCATGGTTAATACTATGCCAAGCTCGGACCCCTTTACGTTGGAAGCTCCATCTGTAAATAAGGTCCAAAGTCCTGATGTCGATTCTGATACCATCACTGCCTCTTTGGTTGCTAGAGGAAGCAATCCCGGATTGAAATAGGCCACATAATCGGCCAAAATATGTGACTTAATCATATTCCTTGGTTTATATTCTATGTCGGATTCACTCATTTCAACGACCCATTTGGCCAATCTACCTAAGAGTTCAGGTTTGTGAAGGATGTTCCACAGGGGAAAGGTGGTCACCACAACTAAAAGGTGACGTTGGAAGTAAGGCCTCAACTTCCGAGTGGCGACAACGAGATTTTAGGCCAGCTTCTCCAAATGCGGGTTGCGAGTTTCGGCTCCCATTAAAATTTTACTAACGTAATAAATGGGAGATTGCGTACCTTCATCCTCACGGAGTAATACTGCGCTTACTGCTACCGCCGAGACTGAGGTAAAACAACAGTGTTTCACCTTTCTTCGATTTTGAAAGTAACAGAGGGCTTAATAAAAACCTTTTCAAATCTCTCAAAGCCTGTTGGCATTCCGGGTCCATTCGAAATTGTTTTTCTTTTTGAGCAGTGCAAAGAAACAGTGGCATTTCACTAATGATCGGGAAATAAACCTCCTCAAAGCAGCCAATCTCCGTGTGAGCCTTTGAACTTCTTTCACATTTGACAGCTTGTCCGGGATGTCCTCGATGGCCTTCATCTTATCGAGATTCACCTCAATCCCCCTTTGTGATACCAGAAATCCTAAGAATTTGCCGAAGCTGACGCCGAAAGCGCACTTCTCGGAGTTAAGCTTCATGTTATGCTTCCTTAGGATGTCAAAAGTTTCTTGCAAATTCTTAAGATGATCATTTGTGTTCAAAAACTTAACGAGCATATCATCTATATAAACTTTCATAGTTTTTCCTATCTATTTTCCAAACATCTTGTTTATGAGCCGTTGGTAAGTGGCTTCAGCGTTCTTCAGCCCGATGTTAACACCGTTAACTCACACAATCTTGGGACTCAAGATTGTGTGAGTTGTTAACACCGTTATCTACTATTTTCTGTGATTTTTTGCTAAGGCAAAATCAAAACACCTTAATAAAAGAGGCAAAGATCAACTTAATTACACGGCTGTCTAGGCCCATGGTGGGCGCCAAACTGTTTACCCATAAAAAGGTATAGTTAAATTTATACGTGGTTTCTAGACAAGTGGATTGATTAGACCTGAAATAACAAAATAATTGAAGAAATATGCAATACTTAGCCTTGAAGTGAAGATAAAATAACATAAATAGTAATTTCGCAAGCAGGGCTTCCAGGCACAACAACAATGAAATCAAGTAAATAGAAGATAAATTGTATAATGCTTTGAATCGATTATAGCATAAGTATGCCAGAAAGGTCGTGTCCTTTACAATGATAATAGAGCTCACTATTTATATTTGTACCGAGGGAACGAGGTTTTAGGATCATGCCCTTCTTTAATGTCAATTACGAGGGCCATTGAAGAAGGTGTAAAAAAAATTCTGTAACGGGCAATGTACTAAATGTTGTGAAATATTCTCCATTAAATGCTATCAGACGAAAGGTATTTATTGCATCTTTATGAGTTCCATTCTTTCCGGTGACAAACGGGAGAATTGCCTTTGGTTTTAACTATCCCCCCTTAGGCACCACGTGTCACTCTCTTAAGTGGCCACTTAGCATAGCATATTTTACCCAATACAATCTATCAGACCGATAATATATACTTCCTCCATTCCAACTTACGTGAGCCCGTTTGTGTGATGACCCAAAGGGTCATTTTGTGTTTTAGAACTCTATTCTACACTCTTTAGACTTAGAAATCTTATTTTTATCTTCCTCGATTTGCGTGCACAGTCCGATCGTGCTTCAAGAAAGCTTTTATGTGGAAAATTGAAGAAATAATAATTTTTGGCCTTAAAATTTGATTTTAGTTGGCTTCGGTCAACGTTTTGAGTGAGCGGACCAAGACCCGTATTTTGATGGTCCTAGTGGGTCCGTAGTAAAATATGGGACATGGGCGTATGCCCAGAATTGAATTCCGAGGTCCCTAGCTCAAGATATGAATTTTTGACTAAATTTGAAAGACTGAAAAATTATGATTTTAAAGGATTTGCTTAATGTTTTTCTTGGAGTCGGGCCCGTATTTTGGTTTCGTAGCCCGATACGGGTCCGTTATGATATTTATACATTATCTGTGAAATTTGGTGAGAAACGGAACTGATTTGACGTGATTCAGACCTTTGGTCGAGAAAATAGAAATTTTGAAGTGTTCTTGAGAATTTCATATGTTTTTGTGTTAAATTCGTAGTTCTTGGTGTTATTTTGGTGATTTGATCACACGATCAAGTCCGTATGATATTTTTAGACTTATGTTCATGTTTGGTTTAGTGCCCCGAAGGCTCGGGTGCCATTCGGGCGATGCGCAAGTTGAGTTCAAACCTCAACAGGGCTGCTGGTGCATAAGATCTGGTGTGCCCGCACCTGCAGCCTTTGGTCGCAGGTGCGAGCAATAGCCCCGCAGGTGCGACCCAAGACCGGGATGTCATATTCCGTAGATGTGGACTTACTCCGCAGATGTGGACTTTCTCCGCAGGAGCGGGACCGCAGAAGCGGAACACTGTCCACAGGTGCAGCCCCGTCGACTCAACCCTTTTTCGTAGAAGCGGACATCAGGTCCACACATGCGAATCCGAAGGTGTGACCAAAGCACCGCAGGTGCGAAGGTCGCTGCGCAGTGAGTTCATTAATTCAGGACTCAAGCCATTTCTCTACATTCTCAAAAGATAGAAGACCTAGGGGCGATTTTTCAAAGACCATTTCTTCCCCAAATGATAGGTAAGTGATTCTTAGCTCATTTCTTCCAAACTTTCACTTCATTTTACAAGAATTCAGCCTAATATCTAGGAATTTCATGGTAGAAATTGGGGGTTGGGTAGAATTAGGGATTTTGGGAAATTGGAAATTGGACCTCAATTTGGAGTCGGATTTCGAAACTAATTACATATTCGGGCTCGGGGGTTAATGGGTGAACGGATTTTGGTCTGAACCTCGAGTTTTGATCAAGCGAGCCCGGGGTCGGTTTTTGACTTTTTGGGGGAAAATTTAGGAAACCTATAATTGTGTATTGAGATTCATTTTATTAGCGATAATTGATGTTATTAAGCTAATTATGACTAGATACGAGTGAGTTGGAGGTGAATTCTAGAGAAAAAGCGGTACTTGAGCAGTAAGTGGCATGCAGATTGAGGTAAGTGTCGTGTCTAACTTTGGCTTGACGGATTAGGTATTAATTAACTACTTGCTTCATGTTTGGTTGTAGAGTACAATATTTAGGTGAGGTGACGAGCACCTATGTGTTGATGTCGAGTCATAGCATGTGAGTGAATACTATTCTTGTAACTGTGGTAGCCTTTAATCAATTTGTTCATGCTTAGCCTAGCTAATGGCTATGTTGGGCTACTCTCATCTTGTTTATATTGAAATTGGTAATTGTTGAGTATTGACTAAAGGTTGAGATCGGTATTGTGGCATTGAATATTGAAGTAAGACTGATTTATGATATCTATGTCTCTCCATTGTTATTGATTTTTGTTTTGGTGAGGAAGAGTGTAAAATCACGAAAGGTGATGCCGTGCAATGTTTGTGAGTGAGTGTTAATGTAGGAAGGGTGATGGTGTGCCATGTCTTTTCAGTGTTAATGCACGAAAGGTGATGTCGTTCCATGTCTTGTCAGTGATAATGCATGAAGGGGGATGCCGTGTTATATTATGATAGAGTTAATGCACGAAGGGTGATGTCGTGTCGTTCTATTATTCATATGGTGAGCTTGAGAGTAAAAGCACGAAGGGTGATGTCGTGCAATTACCTTTACTGTTTTTACTTGTTTATTTCATTTAAGGCATATTGATTGATTTTGTCTTATCACTGTTTCTCATTTCTTATATTGTGAACCCCTCAGCATGTTCCCTTCCCCTTAATTTCTGCTCCATTGCTGTTCTTACTGTTGTTTCTACATGTATAATTATACTGTATAAGTTATTTGTGGGTATCTTGTCCTAGCCTCGTCACTACTTCGCCGAGGTTAGGCTCGACACTTACCAGTACATGGGGTCGCTTGTACTGATGCTGCACTCAGCATTTTCTGTGAAGATCCAGGTGTCGGTCCGAGCTGATTCTGAGATTTGCTGTTGACTTCCTTACTTAGGAGACCCAAGATAGGTCTGCCGACGTTCGCAGACCCTGGAGTCCCCTCCCATATGTTCATTTATTGTTTTTCTTTGACTCATAGACAGTTGTATTTTTCCTTCAGCCAAACACTTGTAGATAAATCATAGTAGTCTATGAGTTGTAACTCTAGATCATGGGTAGATTTATATATATAATGCGTATGTACGGTGTTTTTATGAATTTTTGTTTCTTTATTAATTTATCATGTGTTGAATTGTATTAATTCACCGCAAGTTTTAAGATTTTTATGTTGTGAATCTCTAATGGCTTGCCTAGCGAGTGCAACGTTAGGCGCCATCACTGTCCCGATGGTGGGAGTAGTTCGGGCCGTGACAGTTTGACTGGGCACAAAGTTTAAGAAAATATAAAGACTTTTGAAATTTGTGGTCCTAAACAAGTCAAAAAGGTTCCAGAGTATTTTTGTGGTTATAAAAGCTTCTCATTAAGGGTAGAGTTGAAGTTTAAGCTAAATTATTTTCAAATTTACAAAGGGGTAATTCTTTTTAGAACGGACCAAAAATGAAAATAGGTTCACATAAACTGGAACGAGGGAGTATGTATGTATGTATGCATGTGTGTGTGTGTATATATATATATATATATATATTTGTGTGTATTATGTATTAATTTCATTTAAAACATTTTTACTTTTCAATACAAATGTAACGACCCGGTCGGTCGTAGTGAGAGTTAGCATTCCGATCCCCTACTAACTGCTTTCCCCACTTTTATATTTGCTTATGGGACTTGTCTGAATGATTAGTTGCGAAAATTTGGAGAGTTTTTGGACACATAGTCCCTATATATGAGTTTAAGCTTTAGAAATTGGACCGTAGTTGGAATTGTGTGAAGACGGATCCGGAATGTAATTTCGTCGATGTCGCTAGCTCCGTTGGGTGATTTCGGGGTTAGGAGCGTGTTCGGAATGTGTTCTTGAGGTCTGTAGTAGATTTAGGCTTGAATTGACGAAAGTTAGAATTTCGGCGATTTCGACCGATAGGTGAAATTTTGATATCGGGCTCGGAATGGAATTCCGAGAGTGGCTGTAGGTCTGTAGTGTCATTTATGACCTGTGTGTAAAATTTGAGGTCATTCGGACTAGTTTTGACGTGTTTCGTCATGAGTTGTAGATATTGGAAATTTCATAAGTTCTTAGGCTGGAATCCATGCATAATTGGTGATTTTGATGTTATGTGATGGGTTCTAAAGGCTCAACTAAGTTTGGATAAGGTATTAGGACTATTTGGTAAGTTTGTTTGAGGTCCCGGGAGCCTCGAACATGTTTCAGATGCTCAACGGGATGGGTTTTGAACTTAAAACCAACTGAAGCATTGCTGGTGCTCGTGTTTCGCACCTGCGGAAGGGGAGCCGCAGGTGCGTACATGTAGGTGCGGAGGGGGGCATCGCAGGTGCGGAATTGACCTCGGTCAGCCAGGCTCGCAGGTACGGAAAGCGTTCCGCAGATGCGGCCCAGTGACCGCAGGTGCGGTTCCAGCCTACCTATAGATTTTTCGCACCTGCGATGTATTTTCCGCATGTGCGGTCTAAGGGGGCGCAAGTGCGGGATCACTGGGCAGTTTATACCCAATTCGAGGGTTTGAAACTTTGTATTTTCTGAAACTATTGGGAGCTCGAGGTTAGGCGATTTTAAGTGAGTTTTGAAGAGAAGACTCATAGGTAACGATTCCTAACCTTATTTCACTTGTATATCATTAATCTGTAGCAATTTCTTCAATATAATCAATGAATTTGGGTGAAAAATCATGAAAATGGGAGGAAGGTTCCCCAAATAGAAGTCCGAATGAGATTTTGACGTCGGTTTTCAATGATTCTTGTTCGAGTGAGTTCGTGAGTGAATGGGTATTCTTAATTTGTAACTTTCATTAGATTCCGAGACGTGGGCCTGGGGGAATTTTTGGGCAATTTTCCGTAAGTTCGCGTATTAGCCTGGAACTAATTAGCTAGATCGATTTCTTACCATGATATTTACATTATGCAATTGAATTGAATAGATTTGGGCCATTTGGAGTCGGGTACTCATGGCAAGAGTGTGGTTTTAAGTTTAGTAGAGCAGTCGAGCTAAGTGACTTGCCTAACTCTGATGTTTTAGACGTCAATACCACATAAGAAAATAGGTTAATTTGTATGGTATCCAATTTTTCGAGTGTTGTCTCTCTAGAAGAACCTGGTTCTTCTTGGTGTTCCAACTTCTACTGTTCCGGAATAATAAAAGCAGTAAAGTAAAAATACAGAGATTTACGTGGAAAACACCTGGCTCAAAAGGTGAAAAAACCATGACCTGCTCCGCAGTAGGATTTTCTCAAACTCTTCACTAAAACTCTGAGCCAAACGGACTTACAAAATAAACTCTTTTGTAATCCTAGGAGTAACTCTAATCCCTTCGTAGTAACTAGCCTCTAGCTAATTTCAACAAGCTTCAAGTTAACTCTAACTTGAACAATGTGTACCTATCACAATTGCTTCTATGAAAGCTGAAAAGATACAATTAAATCGCCTACTACAACAAACTAGACTCAATGACAAATAGATGGATCTGGTTCTTCTAGCTAGTCTGTAGCCTTTGTATCGCACAGTAATTCTGCTCGCAAAATCTCTGGGAATTTTGCTTTCAAATCTTGATAAATTTCTGCTTTTGTGCGTTTGGTATTCAAGCAAGAATAGTTCAATTATTTAAACTCAACTTCCTTCCTTCGTTACTGTCCTTGTTGAATTCAACTTATATTTTCTTATCAATTTGCAACCTTTTCGCATTAGGAGACACTCTCTTTGTTCATTGATACTTCACAATCGTATTCATCTCCTATGCATATACAGTTCATGTGCCAACGCGTCAGTTCAAGTATGTGTGCTCTAATTGACCTGGTTCAACTGGTCAGACATTTGTCAATCTTCAAAACTATGTAGTGACTTGGGTCAACAAATTCCCTCTTTTTGATGATGACAAACTATGTGCTTCTCCCTGTATACACTTCATACACTTTGTATGTTTCTTAACCATTTATAATAGAGAAAACAGGTTCATTATTAGGATATAAATATCACTTGAAATATAAAAGCACATGTCTTCCCCCTTTTTGGCATCATCGAAAAGTTTGCAAAATGATAAACTTACCAGTGTTGTTAAACAATTACTCATGGCCATTGAGGCAACTGCATGTGCAAACATGATTAATCATCATAAGAAACCAATAAATTTAAGCTATTTAAGAAATTGAGACAAGTCAATAACAAAACATCAAAAATTCATTTATTAGGAACGAACATCAAACACCATACAAAAAAAAAACAAAAACAGCCATAACCACGAGCAAAACATAATAGAAATAATAGAAACGGAATAACTGGTCAAATAGGGGTTTTGGTAGCTTTGGACAGCCTAAGGATGGGAAGGTGCAGAGGAGGTTGTGGTCTTGGTTTGTAGAAGAGAAAGCATCTGGTTAAGAACACCCTCGTTCTTTTCCTTCTCTTTTGCTAATTCAGCCCTGAGAGCATCCCGCTCAGCTTCAACCTCAATCAAACGAGATTTCAAACGAAGGATCTCCATATCCTTGATCTCACTTTCCTGCACCAGAGTTCTGACTTTGCTGTTGATAGGCTGCTTCCTAGATGAACCAGGTTCATCTGCAGGAACATTGACATTGTAATCGCAAGTCAGCAAAGTATCCTTCCCAAAATAGCCCTTGGCAGTAGCCATCTCAGATTTTTTCACAGGAACATCAAAATGAGCAAGCACATCTGTCAGAAAAAAGCCATATGGGATTTCATGTGCTTTTGTTCCATTCACAACTCTGTCCAAGAGTTGGATGATGAAGGCTGGCCAATTGATCTGCTTTCCCCTATATAAACACTCCATCAAGGTCAGATCTATATAGTTGGCTATGTGCCTTCGTTCTTGTCTTGGCAGCAAGAACTTGATGAAAAACTCCAAGAGCAACTTGTGCTCTGGCTTCATTTCACTTTTGTAGATTGGCCTGGATTCAATTTTCCTTTTATTGTCACTGAAGAATCTGGTAATGTTGATTGCTGAGGCCATTCCATCCAAACTAGGCCATCTTTGCCTATTGTAATCTTCATATCCTTCAGCAGGAATGTGCAGAATTTCTCCCAGTTCTTTAGCATCAAAGGAGACTTGAATTCCATTGACTGTGGTAGTGACCCTACCGTCCTTGACCACTGCATTACCCATGAACCCCACCAGTTCAGCTCTAGCCAACCTTCCTTCCATGTGAAGGACCATTTTTTTCCACCCCTGAACATCCAGTGTGTCCAGCAGGTATCGCATCCCAGGTTTCTCGAGATCCTTCAACAACTTTCCCTTCAGAATTGTTCTTTTGCCAAACAAGGTGATTCTTTCAGTCAACTCACCAACTTCCCCCTCGTCTTCTCCACTCCACTCTTTATCATCATCTTTCTCAATGACCTTCACTTTTCTTGCCTTGGAGCTGGTCCTTTTAATAGTTCTTGTGGGTGTGGCAGACATTGTAGCTGACTTCTTTGAAGAAGCCTTAGGCCTTTTTGATTTTGGTGCCTCAACCATAACAGGAGCAGTCTGCTCCTCATGATGGATCAGGTCTATCGTATCCTCTTCAACAACAACAGTCTCCACATGCTCTCCCACTTTAGCCTTTCCCTTTGCAGCTCTTTTTTTCTTTCTCTCTTGCAGATCCCTCTCAATTATTTCTTCTTCCTCTCTCACAGCACTATGTGTATCACGCACCTTAGGAACAGGAGCATCAGCAACTACAGAAGCTTTCCTCTTCTTAGAAAGAACTGGGTTACTAGCCTTCTTGGACTTCTGAGTCCTCCTTTTCTTAGGGTTATAGGACTCCCCCAGTTTCCTTAGCCTATCAGACAACATCCCGTTCCCAGATGAACCAGGTTCATCTGCTCCTTTCTTCAAGCTTGCTAAACCTGCCGCTGCTTCCTCGACTACACTTCCCCCTAACTCTGTGACATCTTCTCCAACCTTCTCAGGAATGGGACCACAAATAGCCAATGTGGTACCATCCTCTTCAAATCCCTCTCTCTCAAGAAATTTACCTTTTCCCAATCTTCTTTGCCTACTAGGCACTTCAACATCAACTACCGACCCAACCAGAACAAACATGTTCTCAGCATTAACAAACTCAGAAATTGCATCAAGATTACCTTGTTCAGAATTTGATGAACTAGGTGCTTCATCCTCGTTGGCTGATTTAAAAGATTCACTTGATGATTCGGAATTATTTTCCTTTTCAGCCTGCAGAATTGCCTCCAAGAATCTTGCGCGTGACCTAGAAGCCACTGATTTTTTGGCAAGAACTTTTACACGACGACCATGAGGGGCTGGGTTAGGGTTAGATATGGGTACTGGAATAGGAGGATTTTCAGGGGTTGAGGTTCTTTCTGAAGATTGAGAACTGTATACAGATGGAGAATTTGAATCTGATTCATAAAGACCTCCATCATAATCACGATTTGGCGATGAAGAAGAACAAGCAGGTGGTGGTGAAGACATGATTACAATGTTAGGAAGAAAAGAGAAGTGATCAATTTTGGGTTTGAAGAACAATGATCTTGGATCGACGGTTACTTTATGAAGAAAAGAGTAATGATGACCCTTATATAAGAATTGGCTATTAATTATACAACGGGTAGAATATTTATTCAAGTGGGAGTCTAATAGTTGTAGGAGTGTCATTGATTAGACAGTTAAGAGTGCCCTACCTCTAAGCTAATTGAGTACTGATGGGACTTCTTGGAACGGGTTCATTTAGCGATTAGTACAAAGAATTTGAAATGAACCAAATATAGATAGAATCCTGCTCATGTGTGACTGTAATTAGTTCAATAATTGTATGGAGATGAGCACGTACCTTGTCAGTCAGATGAACCAGCAGAGATGAACCAGGTTCATCGTGTTAAAGTCCTTAATTTGCCTCAATTTACAAAGATAGAGAAACATCATTAGCAACCAGGGAATCATATTAATACATGGCAAGAGATTATGACAGTAAAGTCATGATGCGGAGCAATTATTAGACTGAATGATTATCTATGTTAGTGTTTTTAGCCAAAAAAAAAATCTTTTTTTCCCATTTTTTTTCAATCAGGTGATTTTAATCATCCCTAATTCCAGCATGTTTCTCTCAAAATGCTCCCTACTCAGTGCTTTAGTAAAGATATCTGCAATTTGTTTATCAGTAGCACAAAATTCAATTGAGATAATTCCTTTTTCATAGTTATCCCTCAGGAAATGGTGCTTAACATCTATGTGCTTAGTCCTCTTATGATGAACCGGGTTCTTCGTCATACTAATGGCACTAGTGTTATCACAGAAAATCGGAATACATCCCACATCTATACCAAAGTCCATGAGTTGTTGCTTGATCCATAGAAACTGAGCACAGCAAGAGGTTGCTGCCACATATTCAGCCTCAACAATAGACAAGGCTACTGAATTTTGTTTCTTGGTAGCCCAAGACACAAGGCATGAGCCCAAAAGTGATCCATGCCTGAAGTACTCTTCCTGTCAACTAGGAAACCTGCATAATCAGCATCAGCATATCCTACAAGGTCGAAACTACTACCTTTAGGATACCAAAGGCACAAACCAGTGGTTCCTTTCAAATATCTCAAAATTCTCTTCACTGTAGTGAGATGGGACTCCTTTGGATTTGCTTGAAACCTAGCACAGAGTCCTACACTGAACACAATATCAGGTCTGCTGGCAGTGAGATATAATAGAGACCCAATCATCCCTCTGTATAGCTTCTGATCAACGGATGAACCAGGTTCATCCACATCTAATTTTGTAGATGTAGCTATTGGAGTGTCTATTTCCTTTGAGTCTTCCATTTTAAATTTCTTGAGCAGTTCTTTCACATACTTTTGTTGATGGATCATCGTTCCATTTGTGTTTTTCTTGATTTTCAAGCCTAAGAAGAAGTTTAGCTCACCCATCATACTCATCTCAAACTCACTCCCCATAAGCATAGCAAATTCCTTGCTCAATTTTTCAAAAGTCACCCCAAATATAATGTCATCCACGTATATTTGGACAACCAAAAGATCCTTACCCTTTTCTTTTAAGAAAAAGGTACTGTCAATTTTGCCTCGTTTGTACCCATGTTATAGCAGGCATTTTGATAATAGTTCGTACCATGCTCTTGGTGCTTGTTTGAGACCATACAGAGCTTTGTCGAGTTAGGATACGTGGTCAGGTGACTCCTTGCTTTCAAAACCTGGAGGCTTCTTGAAAAATACATCTTCCTTCATATAGCCATTGAGAAAGGCACTCTTAGCATCCATCTAATGAAGAGTGAATTCCATGTGTGCAGCAAATGCTATAAGAAGTCTGATTGCCTCCAGTCTTGCCACAGGGGGAAAGTTCTCATCATAGTCAATTCCCTCTTCTTGACTATACCCTTGAACAACTAGTCTTGCCTTATTTCTTTTAATAGTTCCATCCTCATCGAGCTTGTTCCTGAAGACCCACTTGGTACCAATCACTGATCTGTCTAGTGGCCTGGGTACCAAGTTCCATACTTGACTTCTTTCAAACTGATTTAGCTTTTCTTGCATGTCATTTACCCAATCAGCATCTTGTAGGGTTTCCCCAATGTTATTGGTTCGATCATGGATAGAAAGGCATCAAACGCACACAGATTTTTCAAGGATGATCTTGTTTTGTTTCCGGATGTCAAATATGTTATGATGTTCTCAAGAGGGTGAGAACTCTGATATCTCTGTGGTTTGAGTACCAGATGTTCATTCCTAGACAATTGCTTGGTGTCTTGTTGGTGTGGAGCAGGATCAGGGCCAAGTTGCATATGTTGAATTCCCCCTATCATGTTGTTTGGGGTAGTTGAGCTTGGTCCATCACCTGTTCCATCTTCCATGTATGCTTCAATGTATTCAGTGCTTCTCACCAGTCCAAGCTCCTCATCTTCTGGTTCCTGTCTCTCAGCAAGAGTGTTAGTTTCATCAAAGACAACATGTACTCTTTCTTCTACACACATATTTATTTTATTATATACTTTATAAGCTTTTGTATGTGATAAATATCCCAAGAATACTCCCTCATCACTTCTGGGGTCAAATTTTCCTAGGGAATCTTTGCCATTATTATGTACAAAACACTTGCATCCAAAAGCCCTAAAGTGGGATATGTTGGGCTTTCTCCCTTTAAGTAATTCATAGGGAGTTTTCTCTACCAGAGGTCTGGTCATGCATCTATTGATTATGTAACAAGCAGTGTTTATTGCTTCAGCCCAGAAGCTGTGAGGTAGTTTGCTAGATAGAAGCATGGTTCTTGCCATGTCTTCAAGAGTTCTATTTTTCCTTTCAACAACCCCATTTCGCTCTGGGGTTCTAGGAGCAGAAAAGTTATGATTGACACCATGTTCATCACAGAACTCAGCAAACATAGCATTCTCAAATTCAGTACCATGGTCAGATCTTATGAATGCTAGTTTATGTCCTAATTGATTTTGAGTTTTCTTGACAAATGAGGTGAACATATCAAATGTTTCATCCTTAGATGCCAGGAATAAGGTCCAAGTGAACATTGAAAAATCATCAACTAGAACCATCACATATCTCTTACCACCTCTGGTCAGAGTTCTCATAGGACCACACGGATCCATATGAACCAGTTCCAACGTCCTGGTGGTACTGACTATTTTCTTACTTTTGAAAGAAGACCTTACCTGCTTCCTCCTTGCCCATGCCTCACAAACTTTGTCCTCTTTGAACTTAATGTTAGGAAGTCCTACCACTAAGTCCTTAGAGACTAGTTTATTAAGCTGAGTCACACTCGCATAACCAAGTCGTTTGTGCCACAGGAGGGGATCAATGTCCAACACACTTAGGCAAGTGAGTTCATTTTCAGACAGTGTGGACAAATCTATGACATAGATGTTATTCATTCTTTTTCCCTGCAAAACAATCTTGTCAGTAAGCAGGTTAATCACAAAATATTTTTGTGGAAGTAAATGCAACCAGGTTACCTCTGTCACACAATTGTGATACACTGATCAGGCTATATTTCAAGCCATTTATCAGATACACATGTTCAATGGATCGTGTGTCA